>JZKD02S0150223.1:58747-82042 GCA_000966675.3 Picea glauca
AACAATGTTCCCAACTCCTTTATCCATTATAAATTTGTGTAGTAGGCTTTGTACTATATAAAGGAATATATCATGCAAATCATCATAAATCCTTCTCTTAACATCATTAAGAGATGTATATTTCTCTACTCCTTGTTCCTCACATAATTCATCCATGATTATCTCTACATACTGATATAAGTTCATTCATACACCATTGATAAATTTGGAAATCAACCATTCACATCTAGTTATATTATTTGTGTGTCTCGTTTGATGTACTTCTTTATTTCTTCGGAAATTACTTGTAGAATTGTTTTGTGTCTCCATGAAAAACTATGCCCTTGATTCTACAAGAGTTAGTTGATTTATTCTAGTGTAGTTTCTCAATAGTTTTCTATTTTCCTCTACTACAACTCACAAATATCCTCTAAACTCAACATCTATGCATGTGTGCAATTATCATATAGTCATTATTCAAGTACTATTAGAAATGGAAAAAAAATTGTAATCTAATCGATTACAAAAGAAATTTATTGGTAGGGAACATACAAAAATAATATACAGAGTGAAATATATAATAATATACAAGCATACATACATAGAACAAGATATGGGAAATAAGTAGTAGTGGAGCTAGAAATAGGTAGTCTTTTATTACATCAAATCAACCAACACTTTCTTCTCACTTCTTATATTTGTGATCACATCTATTTATACATTTATTTGGTTGAATGGTAATTACAACTATTCCTAGATACCCTGTTCAGTCGAACTGACCCAACCATCGACCATGTTGACGTACATGGTCAACTTCTTTTTGTAGTCTAGTGACAATTACCCTTGGTCGATTTCCAGGCCTAGTCAACTATGTGGACTAGGTCCTCCAAAAAACACCATTATAGATTCATGTATAAACCTATGATCTATCAAGCATGGAGAGGGATCATATCCTTGGAAATGTGAAACTTTCCTTAAATTTTTACACCATAAAAAAAGTTTTCTCTTCTAGAGATTGGATCCCCATCAATGCTTATAAATATCAGATCAGGAAAAATCTAAATCAATCACAGGGTCTCCACTTGTTGGATAGACATTGTGGAAATAATATGCATGAAAAGAATAAGTATAGAATATGTGTGTAGAATAAGAAGGAAGACTCAATAGTGCATAATTGAGGCATAGTCAAGAGTATAGTGCGCAATGAGAAGAAAAAAGTAGAAGAATAAAGAAGAGGAATAAAAGTAGAGAATAAAGCAAGAGAAGAAAATGGGATAAAAGGAAGGATGACAAATCGACATGATAAAGATATAATGATTCACAAAAGTAGGAAGAAAAATAGTCAGAGTGAAAAATTAGCATGCAGACAGAAAAACAAATGAAAGCAAGCTTGAAAAGCAAGTTAACTTGAGTTATCATGTATTGTAATAGGGTTTTGGGGGTGAAAAAAGTATGGTTTTAAGACATATAATTTATGTATAAATATGTAATGGGTAGGAAGAGTAGGGGTTCTTCTTGGTTCTTCTTAGTTCCTCTCTCTTAGTTTTTTTTTTTTTGTGGGTTCTTCTCGAGCCATACAATAGAGCATGTTCCAATCTATCGAGAGTTACAATAAGTAAGAAGAGTGATAGGATAGGATGATAAGGAGAGAGTCTATGTATAAATTCTCAGGAGATGATGCAAAGAGAGAGAAAGGATTGCATGCAAAATGGTTATGCTAGAAGAAGGACAAGATAACCATGATGTATCTTTGTAAGTCTAGTCTGCAAGCCTGAGACAATAACCCAAAAGAATAATAAAGAAGCCAACCATTGTGGACATAGCCCAGAGTTGGGTGAACTACGTTAACTAATATGTTGAATTTTGTTTGTGTGGTTGTTCATGGATTTTGTTTGGATTCATATTAGAATAGATTTTTCTTACATGTAATCATTTCGCAATAGTTACAACTGTTACAATAATGGGCTTAAGTTGTAATATGGAATATAATGGTAATATGAATCTGAAATCACTAAGTAGTTAATGAATAACAAACACATAATAATACGCCCATAACCACTAAGTAAGGATGAATAGAATAATAACCTTCCATTCCCTCACTACTACAGAAAATTTGGTTCTTGCAACCCCAATAGATACAGCGAGTGAGACTTCATCTACATGCAGGTGATGCCGAAAGGGTCAGTGTCTCAAGGTTTTTGTTGGTCAATAAAACTCGAACCTGCGGTTTTACAACTGTGCATAGTGCCAATAAATGGTTTCATTGTCGCAACCCAAATTCTATTATTAAGGGAATGTTTTGGAGGCCAACCTAGATCTCATAATGTTTAGAAGGGAAGTAATGAGAGTTTTCTCAGAAAGAGAATAGAAGCCCTCATATGAGTAATTAACAATGGATGAAAAGGAATGTATACAAATATCTGCATGAAAATTTCTTTGACGAATTTCCAATTATTTCGACGGAGTGGTTAGAAATATTAGTGGAGAATATTGGACGGTACCGAAATGTAGTGCCAAGGAATTTGAATCCTGAGTTGGTAAGATAACTCAATTTTTCAAACAATAACACTTCTCACATAGTTGATTTCTAGTTGGATAGTATATTTGAAGGATATATTACATAATTTGTGGTAGATTTTACCCAGTCATACAGTGTTGCAGAAAGGGATTTCTTCAAACATCTGTGAGGAAGGTTCATGAAATCATTGGGTACATGGATAAATATGTTTTTGTGTGACAAGTGCATGATGACCACAAAGTCTAAATGTTAAGGGGATTCATACACATAAGGGAACTGGGGGATGGAAAGAGGATAGTCTGAGGACACGAGAGAATGAAGGAAGTGATGAAGAAGGAAGGGAAGGACTAAGGATACAGAGAACATAAGAGGGTATACCAGAGGAACAAGATGAGTTTGGAGAACTGTGCAGAGGAAGGAGGTAAACGAAGTGAAATACTGGGGTTGAGAAAGGAGAGTTGCACAGTGAGCCAGAAGGGAGAGGACCTTGTGAAATAATCCAAATCATGGAGATACCACACATAAGAGGAGAGGAAGAGGAGTTCTAGTCTAGTCCTATAATAAAATATTTGTTAAGTCCTACTCAGACTAGATCCTGTGTTGGATCCACAACTCCATGTGCATCACCAAAATAAACAATAACATTTCAATACTTATTAAAAGAACTTATAATTAGAAAAGGAGGGAAAAGTAGTAGAAGTCAAAGAAATGGAAGAAATGTGTAGAGTCAGAGTCAATCAACATCACCTATAGGAGGGAATACACAAAGCCACATGGAAGGGGTAGATAACACCCTCAGATTGCCTAAGTTCCATGGAGTGGGGTTAGAGGACCCAAGACAACATTTGTTTGTTTGTGAGACAATTTGAGCTTCTAAGAACATCCAGGATGAGGCCATAAAGAATGCATAGTTGGAAACAATATTTAGAGGTCGTGCATTATTATGGTACATGAAAATGTAGAGTAACATGCCTACAGGATAGGCTAGGATATTGGATGAGATAATGAAATAATTGTTGAAAGAGTTTAAGAAGACAAAGTATGAGTCATAATACATTACATAACTAAAGGATATTAAACAAGTGGGTCAGACTAAATCAATATAGGATTTTGATCAAAGATTCATAGATATGATTGGTAGACTTATTATCCAGAATCCTGATCAAAAACATCAAGAGTGGTTTATTGCAGTACTTCTACCATATTTTCACAGTATATTGATTAAACAGAAGGTTGCATCGTCACCCAAAGCTCTGGAAATTGAAATGAAATTGGAATTATCCCCTATATGAGATAGTGGAGGGATGGCATAGGTTCATATGTAGTTTGATGCATTGAAAATTTAGTTGGAAGAACTTACAAAAGGCAAGGAGAAACAAGAATATGTCTGGTGTACCAAGTGTAGTACTGAAGGCCATCACAAGAATGAATTCCGATCATTCACGCAATATTTGGTGACTCGAGCACTAAATCCATTACTAGGAGGAAGGTATTTTAATATATGTAAGAAATGGGGACATCATCCAACTTAGTGTCCATTATTTAATAAGTATCAAAGTACACCAAGGAACTTGTTTTGTAATTTTTACAACTCATTCAGACATGAAGAGAAGGATTTCTATGCATTCTATTTGATGAGGGATCGTACTTCATATATGTACAAGATTCAAGAGTATAATGTTGTTATAGAAGGAGGTGGTCAACAATATAATAATTAGATAAGATTTAATCCAGGGAACAAATGAAATTTTGGCAAAGGTGAAGGTAGAGGAAATCTTGGTATAGGAGGAAGAGGATCGATAATATGTTATAATTGTAATCAACCATGACATTTAGCCTGTGATTGCTGTAAAATTTCAGACCCCAACCCAGTTTCAGTCTCGCTGATTTTTCAGCCAATGTTTAATGCCCAAACCCAGATTTATGACAACCAATTAAACTCATCATAAAATAAATTTTCAGAATTGAAATATAAGGATTATGAACATCATTTTAACGCAAAAATAAAATATATCAGCAACACATAAACTCAAAAAATAACACCGAGATTGTTTGTCTAACAATGACCCTTGAAAAACCCACAAGGGGAAAACAAGTGAGAGAGGGAGTTTTTATTATTTGTGAGCTTCATAGAAATTTTGTTACAACATATTCATCTTCATAAATTTAATGAAAAACTTATCTTGAAAACCATGCCAATTCTTCACACAAGTTATGAGACAAACTCCTCAAAATTCATTCCAGATTTTTTTGTAAGAAAGTACAGGTCTGCTCCTCGATATTTCTTCTTCCAACTGGCTATACAGATGCCTAGAAATTCATGCCAACAACAACAACAAATTTCTAGGTATTTAATGGCTATACAGCCTCCTTGAAAACCATGCCAAACTTCTAGAAAACACACACAGAAAATATCCTCGATTTTTTTGCAGCAAGTAAACTATACATACTTTGAAAATATGTATGGTACGACCTGTGTGAAACTAGTTGTACCTTCCTCAAAATTGTGCTGAAATTCAATCGTACGGACTGTGAAATCTGTATTGTACGGACATAATTTAATGTTTCTCTTGTTCCTCGATTTTGGTGCCAACTAAAATATGTACAAACTCTTGAAATCCATACTGTATGACCTATTTTTTATGTTGTACCTCCTACCTCGATTTCCATGCTAGTTTCCATCCTTGCAATGCATTCCCTAGTTCTGCAGAAATGGCCTCTTCCTCAAGCTCAAAAAAAATCTTCTCTTGCTCTCTCTCAAAAATGTTTCAATAACCACAATGGGTGCGCCCTCCTTACCCTAATCGAACTGCGCCCTCCTTACCCTAATCAAACTCATGAGGGAATCTGAAGAGTCATCTCATCTAACGGTTGAGCTTAGATGAGATCAACGGTGGGGATACAATCACTTTACTCACCCACTTTCCCTAAGTCTCAAAAAGTCACCTTTTAATTTGCATCTCACCAATTAAATGACTAGGGTCTAGATTAGGCACTTTCTCACCCCTTAGGCACCTAGGTGATGAGAAACACTTGCCTAGGTATTTTTTAATTTAATTTTTAACACTCCCTCTTACTGAGGAAAGTGTTACTCACCACTGCAAGCTTGTCCCTAAAAAATACAAAATTGTCTTTTCCCTATGCTTTGGTGAGTATGTCTACAACCTGCTCCTCTGTAGATATGTATTGTAGCTCCACAACTCCTGTTTGAACATAGTCAAATATGAAGTGATAATGAATCTCGATATGCTTAGACATGTCATGAAAAACTGGATTCTTTGAGTGTTTAATGCAACTTTGATTATCATAGTAAATCAAGGTAGGTCTTAACTTCACACCAAACAATCCCACCAACAACTTACGAAGCCAAAGGGCCTAACAAATGGTCTGACTTGCAGCCATATACTCAACCTCTGCAGAACTCAATGCCACTGACTTTTTCTTCCGACTGAACCAAGACACAACTGTTGATCCCAATCTGAAACAACACCCTAAAGTACTATTCTTCTCACTGACGCATCATGCCCATTCTGAATCTTTATAGCCAAGAAGACAAACTCCATATCCTCTCTGATAGTCCATACCATAATCTACCATACCACAAAGATACATAAGCACATGTTTTTATGACACCCAGTGTACTCTCCTAGGCTCCACCATGAACTGATTGAGATTGTTGACAACAAAACAAATATCTGGCCTGGTATTGACCAAACACATCAATGACCCAATCAATTGACGATATAAAGTGGAATCCACCAAATTTGACTCAGAAGCATGAATCTTATTCCAGTTGGTAATCATAGGATTGGTCATGGGCCTACTGTCCTCCATATGAAATCTCCTCAGAATATCACACACATACTTCCCATGTGCCAGGAAGATGTTTCCAAGCCCCTGTCAAACCTCCAATCCCAAAAAACAGTGCACCAGTTCAATATCAGTCATCTCAAACTCTAAAGCAAGGCTCTCCTTGCAGCTAGTGATGAGTCTCTCTTCCCCTGTAATGAAAATATCATCCACATATATCAATAGAATGAGAGGATCCTCTCCAACCATAATGAAGTATAGGTTGGGATCCGCCTCACTCTTCTCAAAGCCCAACTATTGCAAATAGGCATCAATCCTTGAATACCAAGCTTTGGGAGCTTGTTTTAGCCCATACAATGCCTTCTTAAGTATACACACATGATACTCTCTCCCATGCACCTCAAAGCCCAATGGATTCTCAATATACACCTCTTGTATAATACCCTTCATAAATGAGGTCTTCACATCCATCTGGTGGATCTTCCAACCCATCTCTCCTGCAATGGAAATCACTGACCTAATCGAGGTATATATAGCATCCATGGAAAATCTCTCATCATAGTTAACTCCCTCAATCTTTGAAAACCCTCAAGCCACAAAGCAATCTTTTTACTTCTCAATGCTACCATCTGCAGCATGCTTGAGTTTATAGAGCCAACTAGAAATCACCACTGACTTCCCCTCAGGTTTAGGAACAACTTCCCAAACATCATTCTACATGATGGAATTGTACTCTTCCATCATGGAATCTATCCAAACCTGTATACCAGTAGCCTCCTCAAAAGTGGAAGGCTTAGACTCTCAAATACTTCTCACCATTGTGATGTAGTTGCAAAACCTCTCGGGAGGTTTACTCTCCCTCACTGCCTATATGGGATTCCCTGCAGAACCCTGTGCCTCCCTCAAAGTATCTTGAAGCCACTTGGGCTTCCTCCTCTCTAAATTAGTGTCCCATGGAGGGGACTCTCCCTTCTCAAACCCATCTCCTCAAGACTGTGATATTGAAGTAGACTCTGGAGTACCTGATCCTAAAACCTGTGGACCAGTAACCTGCGATCCTGAAATTTGTGGCCCTATCACCTATGGACCAGTCGTCACTGAAACTGGTGGCCCTGAACTATGTGTCACTGTAGTCTGCTGCAGACTCACATGAATTTGAGGTGAATACTTCTCACTCCTCTCTGTCCCTCGTGACTTCCTAAATTCTCCATCCTCCTCAAATCTAACATCCCTCCTCATTACAGTATTCCTCAAGGAAGGAATATATATACAGAAATCCTTTGAAGTCTCGCTATACCCAATAAATATCCCTCTCTCTATTGTGGGCTCTATATTTGTACTCTTTTTAGAAGGGACATGTGAATATGTGATGCACACAAAAATCCGAAAGTGCCCCACCTCAGGATTCTTCCCAGAAAAATCCTCCTCAGGAGTCATACTCCCCACTACCCTGTGTGGACTCCTTTTCTACAGATAAACTGTAGTGTAGCATGCCTCAGCCCAAAGAAATAGTGTCAGCCCTTGATCATGTAGCATGTCTTTCTCAACCCCAACAATGGCCCTGTTCTTCCTCTCAACAACCCCATTCGGCTATGGGTTGTAAGAAACAATCAACTCTCTTGTGATGCCCTCTCCTACACAGAAGTCCATGAACTCCTTGGAGGCGTAATCACCCTCATTGTCTATCCTCAAAACTCTAATTTTGTTCCCTGTCTAGTTCTCCATAAGAGATTTGAACTCTTGTAATTTAATGAAGACCTTTCCTTTGGTATTCATGAATAAAATCCAATACTTATGTGAGAATTCATCAATGAATATAACATAGTATAAGCAACCAGTCAATGATGTCAAATACATCAGGCCACATACATCTGAATGAATAAGATCAAGGATACCTACTTCTCTACTGTAACTACTAGGAAAAGTAGTCTTGGTGTACTTTCCCAAAGAACACCCCTTGCACAACTCCTAGTGCTCTATAATGAAATGTGAAACTCTAGTCACAATCTCCCTCAGTACCCTCAAAGACCCATGGTGAAAATGTGCCATCCTCCTGTGCCATAGCTCACATAGGTCACTATTGTTGGTAGAATGAAATAATGCTCTCACTGGATGAAACATAAGCTTATAAAGCTTCTCATGTCTAGTCCCAATCACTTTGGCTGAAGTGATACTAGACCCCTTGGGGAAAAGGATAACCTTCCCATCACGAAAAAACACCTCATAGCCCCTTTCCTCAATAGCCAAAATTGATACTAAGTTATTCTTCAAGCCCAGAAGATATAGGACCTCTCTGAACAACATGGGAGGCAAAGACTCCCTCTGAAATGATACAATCCCACAACCAACTACCTTGACCATGCGGTCATCTCCAAGAACGACCTCAACATCTCCAATTTGAGTAAGATCTGTCAAGTGCTCACGAAACCCTGTTATATGGCGGGAGGCCCCACTGTCAATATACCACATATCTGAATGACTGGTCCTCATGGAAAGACGCATAACCAAGGAAAATTCCTTGTCAAACTTGGTGGAGAACTCTTCCACCGCTATTGAAGCTATTGTTTGTTTCTTCTTGTTGTTAGGACACTGACTTGCATAGTTCCCAAACTTGTGGCATGCAAAGCACTTGAATTTTCTCATGTCCTTCTTCCCTTCACCCTTCGGTTTGTTTCCTCCCTTAGGACCCTTTTTTAACTTCTTCTTGTTGTTGGCAGAAAGAGCCACATTCTCCTCATCACGACCTGTAGATGAACTACCATGTACATAACCTCTTTGGGTCTCATCCTGAACAAAGTTATCCCAAAAACGTTCCCAATTGGGAAGCTTCTCCCTAGCCAAAATGCCCTCTACAAAAACAACCCATTGTTTGGAAACTCCATTCAATGTTGTCCTCACAAGCTCACTGCCAAATATGGCGTCCCCCATAGCTCCAAGATCATCTCTCACCTATGTCAACCTGGTAAGATATGTGACCACATTTTCAACCTTGGTCATTTTTATGCTCTTTAGGTTTTCCCTCAAAACCATCTTCCAGTTCTCATTTGTACTCTGGTACAACTTCGTCAAAGACTCCCACATATCATAGGAATTTCCCTTCCCCATCAAGTGAGGAATCAAATGGTCCTTGATGGCATCAATAATAGTCCTCTTAGCCTTGATACCCTTATTATTGTATGATGCAAGAAGAGTAGCATCAGTAGGTACAACCACATGATGTGTTGCGGTATTTTCCACAATGTCCCACAACTCATTTTCTTGCAACAAAAAGATCATCCTCTCTTTCCAAGCACCAAAGTTTGATTCCCCATCAAGTTTGTCCTCAACTCTAAAACCTATAGTCATTGACCCCTTTCTATTGAAAATGAAAAATTCAAAATTATGTCCAATGAAGTGACTGTTGTCCCAATTTTATGACTTGCTAAAATATTTATGCTTCTCTTCAACTCAGCTCTAATACCATGTAAAATTTCATACCCCAACCTAGTTTCAGTCTCTCTGTTTTTTCAACCAATGTTTAATGCCCAAACCCATATTTATTATAGCCAATTAAACTCAGCATAAAATATATTTTCAGAACTGAAACATGAGGATTTTGAACATTGTTTTAACGCATAAATAAAATATATCAGCAACACATAAACTCAGAAAATAACACAGAGATTTTTGGTCTAATAATGACCTTGGAAAAACCCACAAGGGGAAAACCAGTGAGAGAGGGAGTTTTTATTATTTGTGAGATTCAAAGAAATTATGTTACATCATATTCATCTTCAGAAATTTCATGAAAAACTTATCTCGAAAACCATCCCAAGTCTTCACACAAGTTATGAGACAAACTCCTCAAAATACATTCCAGAATTTTCTGCAACAAAGTAGAGGTCTTCTCCTCAATATTTATGCCTCCAAATGGCTATACGAATGCCTCAAAATTCATGCCAGCAACAACAACAAATTTCTAGGTATTTAATGGCTATATGGCCTCCTTGAAAACTGTGCAAAACTTCCAAAAACTACACATAGAAAATATCCTTGATTTTTGTGTAGCAAGTAAACTGTATGGACTGTGAAAATCCATACGATATGACCTGTGTGCAACTGGATGTACCTTCCTCGAAAACTGTTCCTAAATTTAGTTGTACGAACTGTGAAATCCATACTGTACGGATAGAATTTAATGTTTCTATTGTTCCTCATTTTTTGTGGCAACAAAAAGGATGTACGGACTCCTAAAATCCATACTGTACAACCTGTTGTTTATGTTGTACCTCCTACCTCGATTTTCATTCTAGTTTCTAGCCTTGGAATGCATGCCCTAGCTTTGCAGAAATAGCCTCTTCCTCAAGATCTAAAAACTTCTTCTCTTGCTCTCTCTCAAAAAAGTTTCAACAACCACAATGGGTGTCCCTCCTTACCCTAATCAACCTCATGAGGGAATCTCAAGATCCATCTCATCTAACGGTTGAGATTAGATGAGATCAACGGTGGGGATAAAATCAATTTACTCACCCACTTTCCCTAAGTCTCGAAAAGTCACCTTTTAATTTGCATCTCACAAATTAAATGACTAGGGTTCACATTAGGCACTTTCTCATCCCTTAGGCACCTAGGTGATGAGAAACACTTGCCTAGGTATTTTTAAATTTAATTTTTAACAATTCCTTGAATCTTTGTACAATGTGCACATACTGTAGAGAACTGGACCATTCGACAGAAGATTGTCTTCAACTAGTTGTGAAATGACAAGCAAGAGGGAATCAAAACCATAATAAAAATCATATTGTATATAAAATATCATAGGAGAAACTCAACGAAGGGCCGATAATAGTAGTTATTACACATGGAGGGGATAGAACAAGGGTTGATGTGATAAATGGAGGAAATAGACTGAGCAATGGGTAAGGAAGTCAACAAGGCCTATGCCCATGTTCAATCCTTAGCAAGGAAAAGAGACATATCATAGGAAAATAAAATAGGTACTTGGACAATATTGGGAAGCATCGACATCATTTTTGCCTCATGTCAGAGATCGTGTTGTGCTACAGAAGCCAACTAGAAAGGTCAATAATGTAAGAGAATTCTTGAGAATTTGCATAGATATAATGACATTTAAAATTACATTGAATACACTATATGTGATCCAGGTGGATATCGATGGCCACCCACCTTTTCCAACTGGCTCAAAACAGTTTTCTGGCAATTTTGGTAATTTACTATTTTTAGCAGTTTTTAACTTCCGGGGCCATTTTGAGCGCCTAAATGAAGGTTTTTCGAGATCGAGCTTCTCAATGATAGTCAGAGGCTTTGATTGAGCCCCCAAAATGAATCTCCTCGATGATAAATTTCCAACGAGATATCGTTCACCCCAAAGGGAAATTGTATGCAAAACTTACGACCCGGGGAAGTTGATGTACTAACTTACACAAACGGGGCCCACATGACTTTTGGCACTTCATCTCCTAGGGTTATGTTTTTTGGATGTTTAGGGTTTGTGAGATTTTGATTTATTTTAAAAAATTCCTTCATATCCGCATATTAATCATCTCTTGCGAATGAGCGCAATCATCACATCTCTTCTTAGAGATAAGCCGCCACCATTCCAACAAGCTTGTTTTCTGCTACATTTTACAATTTCATCTTATTTCCTTATTGAATAGAAAACCATTTTTAGTGTATCTTTGTTATTTTGTGTTAATAATATTTTAATAATTTGTATTCATTTCATTCTAATCAAAAAATACGGATCAATATGATATGATTAATCACTATACACAAGGAAGGAAAAATCCCATTGCACAAAGGGTGGTGAATTAGGTACTGCACAAAAAGAGGACCAACGGAGAATTCAGATTCAGTAAGAAATTGGGGAAGACGATGTGGATAATGTTATCTTGGACTTGGGGTCTGATATGAATGTATTAACTAAGAAGGCCTAGAAGATGATGGGAAAAACCAATCTATTATGGTCTCATGTTCAGTTAAGGCTCGTAAATCAACACAAAATTGCATCGATTGGTCGATTGGCAAGAGTAACTGTGAACATGGATGGGGTGAACAGTGTGGAATACTTTTAGGTTATTGATATCATGGGTGAAATTCAACCATATCCAACATTTGTGGGTCTGGAATGGGAATTTGATAATTAGGAAATCATAAACCTTAAGAGGAGGGAAATGATATTTGAGGTTCAAGATTTGAAAGTTATTGCACCATTGGACCCGACGGAAGGAAAAATATACATAGAGACAAGAAAAGGAAATGACATTGACATCTTGTATAACATGACTAAACAGATGGATGATTATGTTAATCCTATTGTTGATGGTGCACTGAGTTGGATAAGCATCAATTCATTTGCATCAGACTCAGAGGAAGGTCTAAAGCATTGGCAACAAAGGATGCAAGAAATATCAACCAGACGATGTGCATGCATGACTCCATCATTATGCTGGATTGGAAGAAAGTTATGTGATCCACACAAGTATGATGGATTGACTGATATAATTTTGTTTGTAAAGGAATTTGAGTTGCAGGTACCCGAATTAAATATTTTGTTGGAACTATATTTCCTAAAAGAGACTTCAACCAGATGGTGGGAGGCACATAGAGAGGGGATGAAATATTGGTCATAGTGTAGAAGAATAATGGAAGTACGGTTTGGTACAGAGGTAAGAAATATTGCGTAGAATTAGACAGGAGAGTGTTATCCAGTAGGTCAGCTTGAGCAGCTCAGAACCTTATGGAATTCAGTACTAGAAACAGAATGGATGCAAAGATTAATACATACACTGGAGGAAATTATGAAGAACTGGTACTTTGAATTGGAAATGTGCAGAGAGACAACAATATTAGATGCGCTAGTCCAAAGGTTCAAGATCACAATCACATTTGAACATGGATCCCAATTAATGGATGCAACTCTAGAGGCTATTCGAACCAAAATATTTTTAGTAGAAGGGTTGATGAAGGTTGTACCAGTCTACAATGTGGCCAGAGCTTTGATAACTATCCATGAGTTACTAGAGTGGTACAATGTTACTAAGGAAGAACATAATGAAGAATATCCCAGGAATGTACAAGTACATGAGATAGAATGAGAAAAAGTAGTATAAGGTCCAACACTTGAGTCTATCGCATACAGACAACCCATAAAGATGTAGAATGTAAGCATTAGGATGACAAAGAATCCCAATTTTATGCAAATAGGATATTACAGGAGTGATGAGATAGTAGAGAAGATTGCAAAATTACTGCGTGAATATCAAGAACTATTCTCAACCACATTTTTAGAGATGAAGGGGATAGTTGGGGACTTATGAGAGATGAAGATTTTGTTGAAACTAACTACCAAGACAGTGCAAAAAATATCTTATAGGTTAAATATGAAGTACAAGGAGAAGGTGAAACCCAAAATAGATAGAATACTGGACACAAGGATCATTGAACCCGTGGAGGAGTCAGAGTGGATCAGTCCAATGTTATTGCAAGACAAGAAGGAAAGAGGAATCAGGATTTGTGTGGATATGAGGAAGTTGAATTATGCATGTTTACATGACCCATTTCCAACTCCATTCATAGATGAGGTATTGGAGAACGTAGGATGCCAAGAGACTTATTTGTTCATATATGGATTGTCGGGGTACCATAAGATAAAAATTACGTAGGAAGACCTGTAAAAGACTAATTTCATGAGAAAGTGAGGAAGTTATTAGTATACAATAATGGTCTTTGGAATAAACAACTCCCCTGCAATGTTTTCCATATTTTAGATTGCAACATTCAAATAATTCACTCATAATTTCCTTGAAGTGTAGTTGGATGATTGGACTGTGTTCAGTCTACTGAAGGATGACATAGAAGTACTCAAGATAATTTTGGATAGGTGTAGACAGTGTCAAATTTCATTGAACTTGAAGAAGTGTATTTTTTGTTCATCGTTTGGAATTATGTTGGACCATGTATTCTGTAAACAAGAATTACTAGTGGATTCGGCCAAGATTGCAGTAATTATGGATTTATAACCACCTACATTAGTCAAACAAATGAGGGAGAGTCTGGTTCACAAAGGTTATTATAGAAAAATTATCAAAGGATATGTGCAGGTCATAGAACCAGTGGAAAATTTGATCAGGAAGGAAGTGAAGTTCCAATGGAACACAGTTTGTCATAAGGGTTTGGATACCTTAAAGAAAAAACTAGTGACAATGCAAATTTTAATTTTTCTAGATTGGAACAAGGAGTTCCATGTTCATGTAGATGAATCACCCATAGCTTTGGGCATAGTACTATCTCAACCAAGGGAGGAAGACATAGATCACCCAATTTCTTTTTCAATTCGGAAGCTTTCCATAGCATAGAAGAATTACACAAATACACAATGAGAAGGATTGGAAATGGTATATGCGCTACAAAATCTTATACATTATTTATTGGGATCTCACATTAATATGTATACAAACCATTTTGAATTAAAATACTTAGTGAAAAAGCGAGTGTTGGGGGGGAGAATATGCATATGGATACTAGTGTTTCAGGAATACAAATTTGAGGTTGTGGTGAAACTAGGGAAGTTGAATGTAGGACCCGATCATCTATCATGCGTACTGTCAAGAGAAGATGTAGGAAATTTAGATGACAAGTTACTAGATGCATAGCTATTTGTAGTCAAAATAGTGGATGATTACTTCTCAGACATCGTATAGTTTCTAAGTATATGAATGGCTTTGTTAGACATGACAGTGGGAAAAAATAAACAACTAGTAGTTAAATTAGTAGATTATCAGTTAATTACAAGGAATTTATACAATTTTGGAGCAAACAAAATATTGAGATCATGTGTGCTAGAACATGAAATACCCATGTTACTCGTAGAAGCACATGATGAGATTGCAGGAGGACATTATGCAGGGAAGGCGACTGCACATAATATTTTTTGTGCAGGGCTCTATTCGCCCACACTTCACAAAGATGATAAGGAATATTTACAGTCATGCGATGTATGTAAAAGAGTGGGAAATCCATCTAGGAGGGATGAAATTCCTTTACACCCACATGTTACATTACAAAAGTTTGATAAATGTGCCATAGACTTTGTGGGGCCAATCAACCCAGAAAAAATGAGATTAAGAGCAAGTTACATAATCATTGTGATGGATTATTTGACAAGATGGGAAGAACCAACACCTATAATAAGTTGCATTGCAGAGACTGCTACGAGACATTTTTTTAAGAATGTAGGACACAATTTGGATGCTCGTGCATATTACTGAGTGATAAAGGAAAACATTTTCTGAATAAAAAAATTGCAACATTGTGTTATCACATAAAGTTGTTAGGGGTGGCAATATGTGAAAGTCCTTTGTTCTAAAAGAAACATCCAAGTGCATGACTCAAAGGGAGTCTATTTTGGCCTGAAAAATCAAAAAGCAGGCGGGTTTAGTTTTCAATGGCAGAGATCCCAGGAGAAGTTCAGGTCGATGACTCTCGTCCTTTCAAAATGTCAAAATTTCACAAGGTTTAATGACTAGGAAGAAGCCCCAGAGTTGCATATCAAGCGTCGCGTGTCCCTCCAGATCGAACGGTCATAATTTACTTCGAGAGTTTTATCTTCCCCACTCCTGTTTTCCTCTGAAGTAATTTCTCTCGAAATCCACAAATATTTTTCGCATGTCCTCCTCAGATCAACGGTCATGATTTACTTTGGGACTTCAGGAATTTTTCCTTCTAGGACTTCCCCTCTTGTTTTCCTCCAGAGTAATTTCTCTCAGAGTTTCATATCAAGTGCCATGCATCCTCTAGAGTGGATGGTCAAGATTCACTTTGGGAGTTCAGGCTTCGGTATTTTTAGCCTCTCCACTCCCTATTTCCTCCAGATTACTTTTCTCCTGGATTTCATAGATCTCTGCCATGTGTCATACTCAGATCGACGGGTGCAGTTCATTTCCAATGTTCAACATTCATTTGAGGCATCCATGTCACCCGGGTCCATACTACTCTATGAGTTATGACAACTCTATATGAAGACTCCCCCCTGACTGCAAAGTGTCGAAGACACTTGGCACCCATCAGTTCTAATGCATGCTACTCATTTGTTAAAGACACGTGGAATCCATTTAGCGCTGACACATGACACTCATTTCAAGCATTTTTTGACATTCCTTCATTCTATTTGTGAGTGAAACATATCAACCCTCCATCCATGACATATCACCATAGTGACATTAGGCCTCCATGTCAGCTGCAGAACATCACCCTCTGGGAAGTGTTCTTGTTCAAGCACCAAGATTAGCGCCATCTCCATGCACGATTTTAATGGATAGAATTGGTGGGTGGATAAAATTTAGTGGTGGCGCTAAATTTATCAAGTGCGCCCAGATCGCAGATTGCGACCATACCAAATACCATGTTTCATTGCGGGGATGCAACATTCTAGAACGATAAAATTCTTGAGTAGTCCCGCAATGGAAACCATGATATAGAGGAAGAGATATGTGGCAGAAGGTGGTGAATTGTGAGCTCAAAAGCAGTGTGAATCCAAACCTCTTATGACGGCCCTGCAACCACATGCTTATATAACGACAAATTCAATAGCAACACCTGGCTATCCCCTAGGCGTTAGGCATCACCCCGATATAGAGTAGGGATCAATTAGGAAAAGAGGGACTGGTAGCTGAAACCTTAGCTCAGTCCAATAAATGGAAAGCATGTAAATTATGGTTAAGGAGACAAAGTTGTTAGCCCAAGGTACAACAATGAATGATTTCTTCTTGCAGGACCATACTGAGCCAAGTTTACGTCTGACAGGAGGAAACACGTAGAGTCTGACAAAAGGTTGCATAGACAAAAATATTTGAATGGGATGGACAGATCACACTCCTGTCAGTTGTGAACTGATCAGATTATAAATAGATCAATTCAAGATTTTGTAAAGGTTGTCAACTAGTTGAGCAAAGCTCCCTATTTTGTAATATTTGATAACATATTTTTTCTCTGGTTTTGTATGAGACCTGTGACTTTCTCATTAATAGAAGTCAGTTTCTTTCAACATCTTTTTTAATATGTTCTAAAACACTTGTGCATGGAGGATCCATATGAGGGTTGTAGTTGTATTGTAATGTAGGTTTCATTATAGCACTTTTGTGACATGTCTTAGTATATTATTTGTTACCTTGTTTCTTCTTATGCTGAAATTCTCATGCATGGAGGATTTAGACAAGTTGTTGTAGTCGCATAGTAATGGAGGTTTGATTACTATGTTGTTGGGATATATTTCAGTTCCTGAAACTTAAGTTCAAGAGTGCTCTTGTGACTAAGTTTTTCTTCACCAAGTTGCTTGAAGGTTGAATGCCCATGGTAGACTTGTCCACCTTTCTCACTAAGTCTTCCCTCTGCTCACCTTTAACTTTAAACCAATGACTGAAGTTAATGAGGACCTCACTTCCTTATGCATTGTTAGTCCAGTTTCTACGTTAAAACATTCTTGTACTAAGCTATGTCCATTTGACCTCCACTCATAAAATTATCTCCACCAAACATTATGATGGGTATTGGGCTTATCCTCTTTCAATATGAGGGTGAATCTCAATGCTAACACATTGAATGAGGAGTTTCAAATTCATCATCAAAAGAGTACCTCGTACCATCTCAAGACAATGGGATAGTGGAAGATTTCATTAAGATCCCAAAGAATGCTTTGACAAGGATCTGCAATGTATGGAGAAACAATTGGGACTTAAGAGTTCATGTTGTTTTATGGGCTTACAGGACTACAAGTAAAAATTTAACAGGGAGACACCTTTCGGTTTGTTATATGGCTCCAATGGATTTTATTCTACCTAGCCTATGTGTTGCAATGATCAATGATATTTTGGACTCGTGCATAGAATAAGAGAGTTTTTCATAATTTGTACAACTTGAGGAAGATTGGTTTGTCGCATGTTTTCATCAACAAGTTCAGAAGGCAGGAGAGAAGGCATGGAAGGATATACACATTAAACATAAGAAGTTCCAAGTGGGATACTTTGTATTACTCTATGACATTCAGTTTATTTAACATACAGGGAAGTATTGAATGCATTGGTTAGGACCCTATGTGATTCAACATGTGACAGAGGCATGTGCTACGCATTTGGAAACTTTGAACGGATAAGTCATTGCAGGAATGGTGAATGGAATTCAGATGAAACCCTTTAGATAGGTCCGATAGACTGCGCAATAATATGGGTTACGCCATAATACATGTATTGTAGTAACTATACTATCGTAGGAAGGTAAAACATATAAAAATTAGAAAAACATATAAAAATTAGAAAAAGGAAGAAAAATGAATAAAAAGTAGAAAAATAAAGAAACACAAAAAAAAGTGGATATGGAAAAATAAAAATATTATAGAGTACCAAGGCATAAGAAATTTCACAGAAGGGATGATTATCATGCATTGGGATGGAACTGGGCCAATTAAGAAAATAATACATAGAAGCGAAAGACCACAAAAAAGAAAATGTAGTAGTGAGAATAATTGTGCAGTATGGTACTGGAAAGACCGTTAAAAGGCATTAAACAAAGGAAATGATGACTAAAAAGTGGTAATGACAGGTCATAAAGACATCGTATAATCTTAAATGGTAAAATCCGTCGGAAATCACGACAAATTGGAAGTACAAGGAAAAACTCACATGATGGATTTGGTAATAAAGTCTCATTTATTTAACCATTCATCAACCACGTTGGCAGATTTGAAAAGTGAGTTAAGGAGTGAAGGGACATGAACAGTTGGAAAGAAGGGAGAAAATAAGTTGAGGGTCGCTAAGTGGGAATCATTGTTACTCAGAGAAGAATGCAAGTGGGAGTGATCTAAAGAAAACTAGAATGAATGAGAGAAACTCAAATCCAAACTACAACCACACCATCACACACACAAAGAAAATAAATCCACCTATTGCACGAAGAAATGGCACCACCAAAGTTTGGAGAACCATCAACAATGACACGAAAGCTGTCGAAACGAACATTAGTTGCACTAGAGGTCGAGGAAACACCTGCAACTTCGACTTCACAAGAAATATTCTAAAGGGATTATATCCCACCAAGGAAATACAATGTGTCGAAATTCAAAGTACAAGCAGATGGGAAATAACCACTAGAAACATCAACAATCCCACTTGGTGTAATACTGGAAGGAGACATGCTCGACAAGGTTGTCTCCCTCAAGTTTGTGGATCATGATATCACACATGAGTAGAATTTTGATGAGTTGGTCAGGGAAAAGTACGTGTGCACTAAGAGCATACCGAGCACAAGAGAGATATTGTTGGAAACGCAGATGTGGGATACAGGACTCGATAAGTCATAAATACTAAACCTACTGTAAGTACATTGTAGGTTGACCCATCGGTGTCAATTTATACTACATTGATTGTATGGATCACAAGGCTACCAAAATTAGGAGATAATTCAACCACCTTGTTCAACAAAGGAGGGGAGAGAACCCTATTAGAATCCATGAAGGATAACTTTCACACCTTCAGGGGAAAAAGTGGATTGAATGTGATGACCATCAATGATGATAGTGTTTCGTTTGCGACATAGGTATTGGCCTGCAAATTGTTGTGCAAATATCGTAAGGACGAAGTATTGGCCGTAGTGATTATAGCCGCAAAAAAATGCTCAGAAGAGGTTCAAATGAATTGGGACACCTTCTTGGTTAATCAATTTTTGGCAGACTGTATCGAGGCCTAAGAGAAGAGTATAAAATTTCATTATGCTTGGATGTTGTGTTTGATTTCACTGGTAGGATGGAAGGAACTGGGTTATTACCAACATGTGGGGAGAAACTGGTAGAGGTAATATATCCATGTTGTATTCCAACTTATGGAATATTCCAAAAAAAATGAGGAAACATGAAAATAATGCTAGATTTTTTGTATAATTTGATAACATCAGGTATATAGCCAAACATACACCACACATCATAACTGAGACAGTAGAAACCTACAAGGATATTGCATGGTTCAAAGAAGGGATGCACCACATGTACATGCAAGTAAAGAATGACTCTGTGCAGTAGTTGTTTTCAACCAAGTATAGGTTGAAAAAAGAGGATGTATTCCTGATCGCGAATGACTGGGAAGAAGGGTACAAAACCCCAAAATAACAAATGATCCACCCGTAAGACAAAGAAGAACAGATCAAGGGTGATGAAGAACTGGATGAGGGGTAGGGGAATGACTAGAAGAATGGATCCAAAAACATGTCTGGACCATCAACAACATAAGAATTGCATATAGTCCCCATGAGAGGACTGAAATGAAAGGATAAGGGGAAGGATCCAACAATAGGTGCGCATAAAAAGACCAAACTGCACAAGACACCCCTAGTCTATATTTTGACCAATGGTGACATCGACTAAATTGGCTACCATGTACAAGGGTCCTTGGAGGAATTCATTAAGGAAGGAATGAGGAAACAAGCAGAGCAACACCAAAAGGTGAAATATCCATTGTTGACACTACATCAACTCTTGGAAGCATCCAAAATAATATCAGAGCATAGAGTAGGTGGACAACCAAGCACAATTCCAAAAGAATAAGAACACATTGTTCATCCATTTTTTAGTGAGTTAGCAGAGGGGTGCAGGACATTACAAATAAAGATGGACTTAATTGAGTTACCAGTGCCCAAACTACAGGAACAAATGAATATAGTGAGCCACTTGAACATATTAGTATCATGGATTCCCATACACATAAATATTTCAAATAGCCATTTTTCATGATATTAGGCTCTGAGGAGATGAAGCACACTGGGAAATAAAAAAGGTAATAAAAAAAAGGGCTCAGTTGCTGCAACAATATGACACTGCACTCCAACAAAAGAGAGACGTTGAAGGAAAAGTAGAAGTAACAATGAAATACAAGAGTGAGTCCAAGTAAATGGTAAGGAAAGATATATAGGAAAAGGATGAAGCTAAGTGTATCGCACAGAAGACCCAAGCGGTCGTCCAAAAGTTGTATAAGGAAACGATAAAGGTCCCGATAGTAGTAGAGGATACTATGGAACAACATGCATTGAATATTGGCAAAGTCATCAAAGGCTTCTGATAGAATATTTTGGACCTAAAGTTATGAACTACACCGAGAACACCACTAGAGAAATGAACAGGAAGAGAAAAAATGACGATGATAGTCATAGCCAACATTAAGAAAGTGGAGGAAGAATTAGTGAAACACTGCGAGGAAAGCACACAAATGTGGAAAGATTTGGTAGAATTTTCATCGATGAAGGTGATGTAGGCCAAATTAAGGGAAGCCCAGGAAAAGGCCCAGAAAGTGTCAGAGAGTATAAACACCCTTCCATTGGAAGAACAAATGAAGACCATTTTGGCACATAAAAATTCATATGTGGAAGTGGAATAGATGCAATATCAACATAATATCCTTCAACGACACTTAGGATCACTGCAAAAAGAATCATTTAGGGTGATAGGTGAACTGGGAACTGTGCAGGGAAATTTGAAACAAGCAACACATGAAACATAGGACAATCTTATGTCAATGGCTTCGCATGGTGTAGAAGAGATTGTGGAAATAGAGGTAGCAATACTAAGGGAAGTTTAGGTAACTAAGGAATCCTCCCAAGAGTTTATCGAAGAATGGAGGAGAAAACAATAGGACTAAGTGGCTCGGGTCGATCCCCAAGTGAGTATGAAAATCCTAAGTATAGAAGATATGCTTAGAATAAGAAGAAAGACTTGAGAGTGCACAATTGAGCCTCAACCATGAGTATAGTACATAGTGAGAAGAATAAATCATAAGAATGAATCATAATAATAAAAGTAGATAATAAAGAAAGAGAAGAAAGCGAGCGAAAAGGAAGGCTGACAACCCGACGTGATACAGATAGGAGGATGTGCAAAAGAATGAAGAACAATAGTCAAAGTGCAAAAGCAACATGCAGATAAAACGGTAGGTGAAACAAAGCCCGAACAAAAAGTTAACTTAAGTTATCATGTATTGTAATAGGGTTTTGGGAATGAACAATGTAAGGTTTTAAGCCCTAGAATTTATGTATAAATATGTAATGGGTTAGGAGAATAGGGTTTTTTCTTGGTTTTCCTTATTTCTTCACTGTCAGTTGTTCTCTTTTTGTGGTTTCTTCTTGAGTGGTACTATGGATCCTGTTCTAAGATATCAAGAGTTCTTGTTAGTAAGAAGAGTGATAGGATAGACTGAGAAGGAGAGAATCTATGTATGCATGCTAAGGAGATGATGCAAAGAGAGAGAGAAAGGATTTCACTGCAGAACGGATAGGATAGGAGAAGGACAAGATAACCATGATGTATCTTTGTAAGCATGGTGCACAATCCTAAGACAATTACCAAAAACCATAATAAAGAAGCTAGTTGTTGTGGGCATAGCCTAGAGTTGGGTGAACCATATTAACTACTGTTTTGAATGTATTTTTTGTGATTGTTCATGGATTATATCTAGATTCATATTAGAATAGTTTTGTCTTATGTGTAATCATTATGTGATAGTTATGACTGTTACAGTAATGGGTTTATGTTGTAATCTAGAATATAATGGTACTACAAATTTGAACTCACTAAGTAGCTAACAAAGAAGAAAGAAAGTACAATTCCCATAGAACCACTAAGTAAGGATGAGTAGAATGATAACCTCCCATTCCCTTACTACTACATAAATTTGGTTCCTGCATCCCCAATAGATACCTCGGGTGAGACTTCATCTACATGCAGGTGATTTTGAAAGGGATGATGTCAGAAAGATTTTGTTGGTCAAGATAACTTGAATCTAGCATCTTACAACCACATATAGCACCAACACCACTCAATGAACCTGTGACATAACACCTGCATTCGTGAGATATTAAATAATACCTCTATTTTCACTCAATATTGATAAATACCTCCCAAAATTAATTTTTTGTACCCCCTCCCAATACATATTACCAATAAAACAAACCCATAT
>JZKD02S0150223.1:97435-120360 GCA_000966675.3 Picea glauca
TAATTATTAGTTTAAAATTATTGTTTAATAAAATCAATATTATTAAATTAAAATATATAATTATTATTTAAAAATAAAAACTTCGTAGAAGGTTGCCTTGCTAAATCTTACTCTAGAATAAAATATTAACAATACATTTATTTAAAGGAAAAAATTAAAAAATCTCTTATAACCAAGCATCCTTTAATAGAATAATGGCCTATAAATTAGAATCTTGTAGTACTATTTGCGCTGTATTAATACTTGAAAATATTGTATTATTATCATTATATTGTATAATTATTCCTGTTGTATTACTTGTTTTTATAATATTTTTTACATTTAGTGAAAGCTAAAGTTTCACATATTACACAAATTTGTTTTCATAAACTAAATTTATAATTTAAAACATTTTGTAAAAGACAAAAAAATAAAATTTAAAATTTTACATGGAAACATATAATATAATTGACAAATTTGTTTTCATAAACAAAACTTATAATTTAAAACATTTTGTAAAACATAAAAAATAAAATAGAAAATTTTACATTGAAACATATAATATAATTGTAGATGAAAACCACGCTGAAAAGGGGAAATGCATTTAAATATGTTAACATTCATGTGAAGGCTAATACCCTAGGGACATAATCGATGCAAGAGTGTTGAACGATGGAAGAGTGTTGAATTTTTTAAATTTGTGTTAGCTAGCTAACCATTTTGTGAAGTTATATGTAATAAACTCTCTTAGTTAGTCACTTTTGTTACTTAGCACGTTATCCATTTGTGCCCATAGCCTACAATTGTATGTATAGATTATTAGACATTGATTCCACATTTTTTTTTCATAACGTATGCATAGTGTGTTTACTAAGTTTCTTGTTTTGCAAAATTTCAAGTTAAAGTATTATTTATAATAGTTAATCATAATGTATGCCTAGTTTGCTTACTAAGTCTCTTGTTTTGTAAAACTTTTAACTTAGTTAAAGTATTATTTATAATAGTTAATCATAATGTATGCCTAGTTTGCTTACTAAGTCTTTTGTTTTGTAAAACTTTTCAAGTTATAATATAATAGTTAACATTGTATGTATAAATTATTAGCCATTATTTCCACATCTTTTTTTTCATAATGTATGTCTAGTGTGCTTACTAAGTCTCTTGTTTTGCAAAACTTCTTAAGTTAAAGCATTATTTATATAATAGCTAACTACATTGTATGCCTAGTTTTCTTACTAAGTTTTTTGTTTTTGCAAAACGTGTTAAGTTTTTTTTTCATAATGTATGTCTAGTGTGTTTACTAAGTCTCTTGTTTTGCAAAACTTCTTAAGTTAAAGCATTATTTATATAATAGCTAACCACATTGTATGTCTAGTTTTCTTACTAAGTTTTTTGTTTTTGCAAAACGTGTTAAGTTAAAGTATTATTTATAATATAATAGCTAATTATATGAAAATTGTATGTATAGATTATTAGTTATTCTTTCCACATTTGTTTTCATAATGTATGCTAGTGTGCCTTTTTAAATTTCTTGTTTTGCAAAACTTCTTAAGTTAAAAAATTATTTATAATAGCTAACCATGATGTATGCCTAGTTTGCTTACTAAGTCTTTTGTTTTGCAAAACTTTTTAAGTTAAAGTATTATTTATAATATAATATCTAATTATACGAAAAGTATAAATTTCCTCTATAATGGCTTTCATCATTATTGACTATTTTTTTGGACTTCATTTGTAAACATGGCTTTATATCATAGTTTAGGAATATACTCCATTAAGGTCAAGTTTTTACATTGCACTAGTTCATCTTCTGCCTCTCTAATATAAACATAACTTGCTTTTAATTTTTCTATATAGACTTGCCATTGCTCAACTTTCAATGCTTCTCACCTTAAGAGTTTTGTGTGTTGTTATTTTGATACCAATTAATAGTAAGTTTTAGGTTTGCAGTTTAACCAAATTATAAGTACTCATCCCTTGGAGAGAGACATTGAGATTAATGGGTAGATATTTGTATACATCGTCAATCCCAACACATGAATCAAACCAGCTAATTCCCAAAACGTGGAAAGGATGAAACAACGATCTTCCATGTTTTGAAGGGTTCCTAAATTTATCCTTTTTCCTTATGTTGTAACCACTTAATTTTCACCCAAAAGAGATTGCTTTCCAATTACAATTGAAATCAACCCATAAAGGACTCCCAAATTTCTCCTTTTTCCTTATGTTGCACCCAACCATTTTTCACTAAAAAAAACTTATTTCCAATAACGATTAAAATAAACCCACAAATTTTATGAATAGATGTCAAATATGCTAAAATCTAAAACCAATAAGATGAGTACCCCCATGATCGGAGAGCTTTGAGGAACTAGAAACAAAAATCACATTTTAGATTGTGGCCTTGATGGTTATTTTGATTTGTAGGTGCCTTCTATGGTAATTATCATTGTCAATATAAAGAAGCTTATTGTTATGTGAGAATTCAAGAACTTGGTGGCCAAAAAAGTGGAAAGGGCATGATTAAGAATGCACACTCATAGGATTGCGTGTGTGTTCTTAGGAACGTGCCTGCGTTCCTATACATATAGGTTCAGATATGGCCAAACCTCCATGTAGATTGCACTGGCAATTTGGCTACCATTGATGTCAACCTTGATAAATAGGTGAAATATCATTGATTGATTGGTTTCAGAAGCATTGTCAATATTGGACATATATTTATGAAGGTGACTTGAATGTCAAGCATTGTCAATATTGGACACAATGTTATGAAGGCGAGTTGAATGTCAAGCATTGCCAATATTAGACATAAAGTTATGAAGGTGACTTCAATTCAAGCATTGCCAATATTAGACATAAAGTTATGGAGGTGACTTGAATGTCAAGGATTGTCAATATTGGACATAATGTTATGAAGATGAATTGAATATCAGTAGAAAGATAATATTGGTTAATATATTGTATGAGCTTGATACACTCATCCTATATTGTATAAGGTTGATATTGTCTCATTAACATCCATGCACAAAAGACAAAATTGTGAAGAAGCTATCCAGATAAAAAGGGTAAATCGATAATCCAATATGGATCCATACAAATCACAAATAAAGAAGTTAGTAAGACATGGTTCATTAAGTGATTCAGAAAATATGAATTGAAGAATCCTAGAGATGAGAGAGAATGTCAATGGTGGATGTTTGATGAGGAAGCATTGACACCATCGAGTGACAAGATGAGTCGATTCAAAGAAAAATAAGGTTGACTATCGAGAATTCTATCAACTGCAAGATGAGTCGAAGACAAGTCGACCAACTACAAGATTGAAAATTGAAAGAAGTTGGAGAAGACAATTCAATCGATTTCAAGACAAGTCGACCAACTGAAGGTCAAAATCAAAGGAAAATTGAGTCAGGAAATACAAGTCGGCCAAAGCAAGTCGAGATGAACAAAGTTGAATTTCTCATGTTGTTTTTCTTCCAAGTCGAGTCGGTACAAAAAAGAAGTAACCTAAAGGTCGAAGTTGAAGCAAACTTAAATACAAATTGGGTCGAGGTTGAAGCAAGATGGGTCAACTAGAATTGAAATACTCAAGTTGAAATTTCTCCTAATTGAGTCGACCAAAAATATGTATGTCAGTCGAATGAGGAAGCAAATACAAAAAAGGGTGAGACCAAGTCAAATATTTAGTGACTAGCAACTAAGAGGGAACTGATTTTAATATAACCATCAAGTAAAATGTTTACAAGTTGAGTTTAAATAATCACCAACAAAGGAGATATGTGGAGGTCGATTTAGACATTCATAAAAAGGTAATTTCTACTAGAGTCAATCTAGCATCCAACGACGAAAGGAAAATATGGGTAAGTTAACTTCAAATAATCGCCTTTACTGTCCACCTCACACATTTTTTGGGAAATTTCTCCCCTGTCATATAATTGGGCATGTTTTGCAAAAACCCCATGTTGTAGAATTTTAAAATTTGTTTCCATCACTCTAGAATCATCATACAATAATTGTAGTCTAAATTAGTGTACGTAAATTAATTAATAAAGGTAACCATTTGTGTTAATTAAATGAAGGGGTGCAATGTTTCATTCCAAAAGGACATATTGTTTGAATGTGGCACCCTTTGGAGGACTATATAAGTAAAGGAATATGAAGGGAAGATGGTGTCTTAGTGGATATATATATATATATATATATATATATATATTCAATGAAAGTTCATTCTATCAGGTTGGTACCTGTTTACAAGTTGAGCCTTGTCATGAGGATTGGACTCCTCACATATCAGTTGGATCTGAGATCAACAAGTTGGGTGTTGTTGTGAGGGTTGGATTCCTCATTTCTCGGTTGGATCTGAGAACTATAATTAGGGTCTTGTATCAGAGAGTTTGATCTCTCATATTCAATGGTAGTTGAAGATATTAAAGGATTGATTTTATTTGTATTCATTCAAGTTAAATAAAAAAAGAATGATATTTTATCTACTTCATACAATTTGTATTATACATGTTTATGAATAATTAATTGAACTACAAATATCTTATTCAGTTAATTTAGTTAATCTAAGAAAGTGTGAAAAGTAGCCAAAAGTTTGAGAAACGGATTCACCCCCACCCCCCCTCCTAGTGTCAGTGTGTGTTTCAACAATTAGTATCAAAGAAGGTTCCTTCACTAAAGTTAAACCACTCAATTGTTCTGAAGAGAAAAATTGGTATCATAGCAAGGTATCTTCAAGGAAAAACAGTCTAATCACTTGAAGGAAGATCCTACTAAACACGCAAATGGATGAATAAATGGCTCTCTCCACAAATGAAGCTCCTTTATTTGATGGAACGGACTACTCTTCATGGAGGGAAATAATGAAAAGATATATGAAATCAAGAGGATTTGTAGTTTGCGACTCTGTAGTAAATAAGCCTTGATACTTAACTACCTCAATGAACAAATCCAAAACTGCAAAAGAAGCAAAGAGAAAAAATTCAATGGAATTAAAAGCAATCCATAATGGAATGTTAGACCGAATCAACGAAAATATGGGACATTGCACCTCTGCTAAAGCACTATATCTCTAGCTAGAGAGTTCTTATCAGATTAAAGTACAAAACATAGAAAAAGAAGACAATACCATCAAGGAATTGATGCAATCCGCATTCATTAATAAACAAGACAACTCAATTAAGGAATTGATGCAATCCCTGGTCATCAATAAAAAATACAACTCAAACAAGGAATTGATGCAATACCCAGTCATCAATAAAGAAGACAACTCAAACAAGGAATTGATGCAATCCGTAGTCATCAATGACGAAGACAACTCCATCAAGGAATTGATGCATATCTAAGTAATGACTGAAGAAAAAATATTGAATCTTAAGACTGATGTTATAGTTTCATTAGAAGAGATTTGTATGGAACCAAGAAATGGTATATATATTGAAGTTCCTATGGAGGTGTTAGGGTCCAAACCCTCACATAGGTAGAGCAATATATTCAGATGTAATAAAGGTCAATATTAATAAGGCCTTGCAATAAAATAGAATAAGTCGAATGTAAGAATAACTAATAGAAGCTTCCACTTCTAGAAATATCTTCCTCTAGATGCTTCTTTTGATAGACATATTTAGTATAAATAGAATTCGAGGGTATGAGAACCCTAGCTTGGATATTATTGTAATAGAGCTCTGCTCAACTGGAGGTTTCCCCCTTGAAGAGGCCCGTGAACATTGTTTTTAGAATCAAAGTGTTTTTTCTATTGTTATTCTTATATCATTTTAGTGCTATTGTGGTGATTGTTCTAGTTATATTATTGTTATTCTGCCATTTCTAGCATTTTATTTCTATTCTACAAACTTTTTATATCTGGTATATTACAAGTGGTATCAGAGCACTTTCCTTGGCAGAAAGTGTGGGTTAAATTTTTTTTCAGGGTAGAGATGTATTCCAACATCTTTAAGCCACAAATATCTGTCGTTATGCGCATAAACCCATGATTGAGGGATTCATACATGCAGGAAATACAAGTGGTACTTAAGTGCACATATGTTGACAACCCTTGTAACCCCTGTTGGTACCCCTTCGAGTGGTAGCACATTAGACAACACCTGTGTACGGATCAACCTAGATTACCTGAAACCTTCTTTAGATAAATCGGTCGGTCGCCTAACTACTATAGTGCCATCAAAAACAACACTCAGGAAGATACCCTCTAGTACCTAGGTAGTCGGGTAGTATGGTTAAGGCTACGGTCTATCCTCTTTAGTTAGTGCCCTAAGATATTGGGCCGAGTACTACTGTTGGACCCCACATGTATATCAGAGAGCTATAACACAGGGAAAACCCTTGTCTGTAGAACCCTTGAATACCTAACCCTTGGGGATAGAAACATAAACAAATTAAAACATACAAGATCTATTGTCACGCAACTGTGTTCGGGTTGCCAAATCCCTACACATTTCTTCCTGGTTAAGAATTTGAGCATTTCATCAATGCAGTACTCTTCAGACCAGATTATAACTCCGTAGGTGTAAATAAAAGAAAAAAAAAATTCTGGAATTTTTTTCACCATTATTTGAGACTTATTCCATTGAATTCATCTCTTCGCCCTTATCACATTCATACATATCATTTTTCGGCAAAATTTCTTACCCCACCTGCCCCTTTTCGGTTCCCTTGTCCTCATGGCCCATACTCGTAGCCAATACTTGGAATCTCGCTTCAACACCTTTCAATCTAGTCTCACCAAGACCCAACAAGAAGTGAAACAAATCAGTGCCAATGTTGTCTCCATCAATACAACTATGCAATCCTCAATGGAGGAAATGAAATAAGACCTGACCACCCAACTTGAATCTATCTTTTTGTCACTCTACACCAATCTTCATATCCCTATAGATAACCCTTCCTCTGACTCACCTCCACATACTGAAGGTGAACATTCCTTTCATTCCCATAACTTTTAGCACCATCAATTTCAACATGACCTACGCCTTCCATGGGTGCATGTGACCAAATTTGATGGCTCGGAGCCCACTGGTTGGGTAATCCAAGTGGAACATTATTTCTCTTTATATGGTATTACAGATGACTTGGCCAAACTCTAGTATGGTGTTTTCCATCTAGATCAAGAGTGTTGGCAATGGAGAAAAACTTCTCATGAAGGGTATATTGCTTGGACACACTGTGTGGCAGAGCTTTATGAACGCTTTGACACTGACACCAACCATTTGGGCCATTTGACAAAGTTGAAACAATCAGGAAAAATGGAAGACTTTATATTTTCTTTTGAGAACTTGGCTTTTCAGACAGAGGGCATGTCTGATGCCTTTTTCTGAGAGTGTTTTATCAGTGGCCTCAAGGATGAGATTTGAGCCCATGTCTTCATGGATCAGCCTCAGATTTGGGTGGAAGATAATAAAAGAGATAAAGAAGCACAACATGTTGTATCTTCTCAAAACCGAAAACCCTCCTTTATCCCTTTCCCTAAACTAGTAAATCCTACTACTCCCTCTGCTCCACTAAAGATCCAAAAATTGACCAGGGCTGAAATGGATGAACGACAATCGAAAGGCCTTTGTTATAATTGTGATGAAAAATATTTCACGGGCCACAAGTGTAAGGAACAAAATATTTTTATGGCCATCTCTGAGGATATTTCAAAAGAGGATGTTGAAACTCCCCTTGTGTCGGAGTCACCTGAAACACTGACATAACCCCACCCTCCAACCTTCCCGAAGTTGAACTAGTCATTTCCCTCAATTCTCTTACTGGCTTCTCTTCTCCCCAAACCCTCAAGCTAATTGGTTACAAAAAGCATCAGAAGGTCATGATTCTGGTAGATAGTGGAAGAACCCATAATTTTATTCATTGCCGCATTGCCCAGGAAACTCATTGCTACATCCATGCCGTCAATAATTTCCAAATCATGATTCCAAATGGTGTTTCCATGAAATGTGGAGGGAATTGTGAAAATGTGCATCTTCAAATTGGTGAATAACACCTGAAATCTCATATGTTTTCTATCGACATGGGTGGTTGTGACATTGTGTTGGGTGCAGACTGGCTAAGGACTTTGGGTCCCATTCTCATGGAGTTTAAGGACTTAACCATGCAATTCAACCAGGAGGGAAACCAATATAAGTTCCAAGGCATCACCATCGATTCACTTGATATCATTAGTTCCCATCGCATGGAAAATATGCTCAAAAAGGGTCATTCCAGTGTTATTTCCCAACTCCATTCCATACAAGCAACATAGACACCCTCGGTGCTGCAAGACCTCCAGGCCATCCTTTATAAACATCAATTGGTCTTTTCCACTCCCCAAGGACTCCCTCCTTCCCATATTGTTCATGATCATTCCATTCCCCTTGTACCCAAAATCCTTCCTCCCAATATCCATTTGTATCATCACCCCTTTTCCCCAAAAAATGAAATTGAGAAAATGGTCCAGGAACTCCTTAATGTAGGCGTTATCCACCCTAGCATGAGCCCCTACTCTTCTCCTACGATCATGGTCCTGAAGAAAGAAGTTTCTTGGTGAATGTGTCCTGACTTCCGTGCCCTCAACAAACTTACTATCAAAGACAAATTTCTGATTCCTGTCATTGATGACCTCCTAGATGGATTGAGTGGCGCTCAATTCTTTACTAAAATTGATCTTCGTTCAGGCTACCACTAGATAAGTATGAAAGAGGTGAACATTCCAAAGACTGCCTTTAGAACTCGTGAGGGCCACTATGAGTTTTTGGTCATGCCCTTTGGCTTGTGTAATGCCCCTTCCACCTTCCAAAGCCTCATGAATCATGTTTTCCATCCTTTTCTCTGCCATTTTGTCTTAGTTTTCTTTGATGATATCCTCATCTATAACAAAACCTAGACAGACCATCTTGCTCATGCGGATCGAGTTCTCCATCTACTTTCTCAGCACCAAATTTTCCTGAAACAGTATAAATGTGATTTTGGCGCCTCAGAAGTAGAATACTTGGGTCATCTAGTTGGCAAGGATGGCATCATGGTGGATCCTAAAAAGATTGAAGCTATGCAAGACTGGCCTCACCCAAAGAATCTCAAAAGCTTGCGTAGATTTCTGGTCTTAATAGGGTATTATCGCAAGTTTGTTAAGAATTATGGAAATATTGTGGCACCTCTCATGACTCTCCTAAAAAAGAACTCTTTCACTTGGACTCTAGTTGCCGCTCAACCTTTTAAACCTTGAAGATGGCCATCTGCACCACTCTAGTCCTGGCCCTTCCAGATTTCACAAAGACCTTTGTGTTGGAATATGATGCCTCAGGGAAAGGAATTGGTGTTGTCCTTATGTAAGAGGGTTGACCTTTGGCTTTTACCATCAAGCAACTATCTGAAAGAAATATGGGAAAATTAATCTATGAAAAGGAAATGTTGGCTATTTTTCATGTCATTGATCTGTGGTGCCCTTATCTATTGGGGAAGCATTTCCAAATTAAGATAGACCATCAAATCCTCAAGTATTTTATGGAACAATGCATTTCCTCCCCGGAGAAACAAAAATGGGTGACTAAACTCTTTGGATATGTTTTTGAGATCATTTACAAGAAAGGCAAAGACAATGTGGTTGCGGATGCAATTTACCGAAAATAGGAAGATGAAGGATCCCTTTTTTCTCTTTCCTTCATTGTACCAGATTGGTTCCAAGATATTCGCCAGGAATGGATACAAGATCCCAAAAGTTTGCATCTGATCCAACAACTATAGTCCAATGCTCCAACTTCCCCAGGGTACTCTTGGCTCCATGATGAGCTTCGATACAAAGTCCATTTGTATTTAATTAAACAATCAAATCTTAAATCCATAGTACTTTATGAGCTTCATGCTACACCCACAGTGGGGCACTCCGGGTTCACCAAAACCTATGACAGGATCAAACGTTCTTTTTTCTGGGATGGTATGAAACAGGACATTCGTAATTTTGTCTCCAAATGTGATGTGTGTCAATGCAACAAGGGAGAAACAGTCAAATCTCCAGGCACACTACAACTACTTCCAATTCCACCTGCTATTTGGAAGGACATTTCTATGAATTTTATTACCGTCTTACCCAAATCAGGAAATAAATCAGTCATCATGGTGGTTGTTGATCGCCTTTCCAAGTATGCTCATTTTTGTGCTCTTCAACATTCGTTTACATCATCCATGGTGGCTCAAATTTTCATGGATCAGGTCTTCAAGCTTCATGGCATGCCACACTCTATTGTTTATGATCGTGACCTAACTTTCACAAGAAACTTTTGGCAAGAACTAATCAAGCTACAAGGCACCCAATTTCATCTCAACACAGCTTATCATCCCTAGACTGATGGTCAAACAAAAGTTGTCAACAAGTTCTTGGAAACATATTTGAGGTGCTTTGCCTCCGAAAAGAAAAATCAGTGGGCTCAATGGTTACCCATAGTTGAATCATGGTACAACACTTCATACCATACAACTACATGCACGACTCCTTTTGAAGCGATATATGGATAGAAGCCACCTTCAGTTCTCTCATACTTACCTGGTGTCTCGAAGGTCCAGTAAGTTTACCAAACACTTGTTCGAGAGGCTATTCTTCGTACCATCAAAGAGAATTTGGTCATGGAACAAAATCACATGAAGAAACAAGCAGATAAAGGTTGCTCTGAATGTCAATTTGCAGAAGGGGATCACGTATTTCTTCGACTGTAACCTTACAAACAAACTTCCCTTAAGGTCGATCATTGTCAGAAGATAGCGCCCAAATTTAATGGTCCTTATATTGTTCTCAACCATGTGGGACAAGTAGCCTATCAGTTAGCTTTGCCTAGCCATTCGAAGCTACATCATGTTTTTCATGTTTCATGCTTAAAGAAGGTGATTGGAACTAAGTGGAAAATTCAAACCAACCTTCCCGAGTTAGCCGAAGAAGGATCCATTTGGCTACAAACATAAACAGCTTTGGACCAGTGTGAGCATAGCCTGCATAAGAGAACCATATAGGAAGTGTTAGTATAGTGGAAAGATACAACTCCAACAGATGCCACTTGGGAACCAACTACCATTCTGCAATTATTTCCACATCTCAAGCCTTGAGGAGAAGGTTGTTTTTAAGGGGGAGGACATGTTAGGGTCCTAACACGCACATAGGTAGAACAATATGTTTGGATGTAATAAAGGTCAACATTAATAAGGCCTTGCAATAAAATAGAATAAGTCGAATGTAAGAAGACCTAATAGAAGCTTTCGCTTCTAGAAGGATCCTTCTCTAGATGCTTCTTTTGATAAACATATTTAGTATAAATAGGAGTCGAGGGTATGAGAACCCTAGCTTGGATATTATTGGAATAGAGCTCTGCTCAACTGGAGGTTGCCCCCTCAAAGAGGCATGTGAACATTGCTTTCAGAATCAAAGTGTTATTTCTGTTGTTATTCTTATATCATTTCAGTGCTATTGTGGTGATTGTTTTGGTTATATTGTTGTTATTATTCCATTTCTAGCATTTTATTTTTGTTTTGAATACTTTTTCTATATGGTATATTACAGGAGGCGCTTGAAAATATTGAATACACAACCATGTGCACTCTAGGAGAGTTGGAGAAACTTCAAAAGAAAAATATGTTGCTACTACAACAATTAGATCAATCTAACAACCATGAATCTTGAGCAAGAAAAAAAGATTTAACTAGAAGAAAAAGAAGAAGATATCAATAGATTAAAGACTGAAGTTGTTGATCTAACAAAGGAAATGAATGAGTTGAAGGAATATGACAAACTCAATAAATGCATAGAAGAATTAGAAGAAACAAAAGAAACAGTCAACAATATAAAGACTCAACTTGAAGAAGCTAAGGAAAGTGAAGAAACCCTGAAGAGTTATTTGACTAAAAAGGAATAATTGTTCCACATGCACGGATTGGAAGTCATCAACCTCAAAAGAATTCAACTAGAAAACAAGGAAGAAATATAAAGATTGAAGACTCAAGTCATTGATCTAACAAAATAATTAGAAGAGTTGAAGACATATGACAAAACCAACAACTGAACAAAAGTATTGAATGAGATAGAATAAATAGTCATTAGTCTAAAGATTCAACTTCAAGAAGATAAGGAAACAAAAGAATACTTGAATATCATGTTGACTAAAAAGGAAGAAACATGTCACATGTTAGAATTGGAAGTTATCAACTTCAAAAAGAAGAATGAAAAGACAAAATAAATGATCAAATTCCAAAACAACTTAGCCATCCTAGATAAGATATGGAATGGTCAAAGAATAATCGATGACATAACTGGTCTTGGGTACAAAACAAATAAGAAGGTGGAAAGTGGAACACCATTCACAAACATGAGAAAGGATTATCCTCCTCAAAAGGAAAAAATGCAATCATAAACCAAATACAAAACATGAAGTTTGTTAAATGAGGAAGATATAAAAGTAAAAAACAAGAAACATATCAAAAGGAAGACTTTTCATGTGACAACAGACTCGAGTATGGAAACACCTTCAATGGTTATTTTTTTTCTTGTAAAAAATTTGGTAACAAAGCATTGGAATGCAAAAGTCCTGAAAAGAAAAATTCAGAAAGGTCCAATAACTTAATGAGATGTTGGAGATGCAATTATGTTGGGCACATAGAAATTTTTTGTCCTATAATGAGATGCTACAATTGTGATAAGTTCTGGTAGAAATCTGAAGACTGGAGGAAATCAAGAAGACAACCCATGGAAAATAATCCATACAAGTCAGGAAGGAAATCTAGTGAATGTTGGAAGAAAAGAAGAGAGGATAAATCCAAAAGGACAAATGTATAAAAGAAAAGTTTATCAAACAAAGTGCCTTATGGAAAGATATGGAGAAGAAAGTATGAAGGAGAAAGAAAGAAAGATGATAAAGATATTGCACCTAAAAATGAAGAAATTGATCACAATAAATTGATGGATGAAACTCCTAATAAGGAATGTGAAATTCAAAGATTTTCATATGAAGAGGAACAAACTCAAGGAATAATAATTTAAAAAGAAGAAGATGAAGAAGATTATGGTGCACAAAACAATGGTGTTGATGATGAACTCTCAAAATCAAATCAGTCTATAGAATAGTGTGATGAATAAAAAAAATAATATCTAAAGAAAAATCAACAAAATGAGTTCAAAATATATAAAGACAGAGTATGAACAGAACAAATTTATTAATGATATGAAATAACAATAAAGATATCTTGGAATCAAAGAACTAAAGAATATCAAGAGGAAGAAGAAATAGATCAAGAAGATTAGTAAGCTTCACACCCTTATCCATTATGACAAAGGAGAAGATAATAAAACCCTATTTGTTGGCATGTTTATAGACAGAAGGCATAGTATGTTTGTTTGTCATTGATGGAAAAATCAACATGAAGAGAGTATGTGTGTTTGTCAATGATGGCAATATCAGCAGCGCAACGACGATGGAAAACAAGAAAAAGGTCGAGGGCTTCCCTGACACTTATAAATTCTTCCAAGATGGGAAGATGCATAAGCTCGAGAGGATGAGAAACAGTGATTGTCAGATCACCTATCCCAATTTCCCGATGGATGTCAGATATGAATTCAGACATGAGGGATGCATGACGAGAGACCAACATTTCGCTGACTCGCAGGAGGGAAAGTAGCATGGTGTGGAAACTAGCGATACGTGAAGTCGTAAAACAATCTTGGTCGTTGGGGCCAGAGGACACGTGGCAAGCGATTGGAATTTCATTGACTTTCACATTGGAGGAGCCAAAGGAATATGACACAGAAACTCATGATATGCGAAATTGTGAAATAATCCTAGCCATTGGGGCCAGAGGACACGTGGCAAGCAATTGGAATTTCCCTGACTTGCACATTGGAGGAGTCAAAGGAAAATGACACAAGAACTCGTGATATGATAAGTTGCGAAATGATATAGACCATGGGATCACCAAGGATCTGGACCTTTTATTTGATATGAATTCAAAGTCCATGATATTGATCGCAACCGTTGATCAGAGGGAAAGATATTGGTCACTGATCTAATATGAAACATTTTGGAGTTTCATGATTCGAGAGTTTGGAAGAAACTCATAGTAGGAGGTCACAATATGAAAAATCATGAAACACCTTGATGCTTGGCCCCTGGTCATAACTCATGGTCACATCAGAGGAAGATAAGTGAAGGAGCTAGCACTGCTAAGCTCCATTTCGAACTTTTGCATTTTGGGAGTTTGGAGGCAACTCATAGCAGGAGGTCGTGATATGCGAAATCAAAAAATAACTTTATGTTTAGAATTCAGTCATAGCCAATGGTCATATGGGATAAACGTGAGACCCTGTGGATGTAATCCAACTATGCCGGTTAATTGGGAATTTCATCGAAGGGCTACTATTTCACCTCATGGTTAATTGTTCAGTTACAATTCAGTTAGCAGAACTGAATTAAAGTTCTTGGACGTTTGGCGATTCAGTTGCTGAGGCATTTCCTTGGATAATTGTGGTGTAACTGAATCGGTGGTATAGCATAAAAGGGAAATGCTATGATCATGTGAGGTTGGTTGTTCTCACTGAGAAATGAGTTGAACCGGGAGAAAATAAAATCATAGTATGCACAGTGAGAGATCAAACTCAGAGATGAGAAACATAAGTTGAACAAAACATAAATGGTGAAGAGGGAAGAATGTACACATACCTGAGAGAATGACAGAAACACAGAAAGAACAGATAGAGAGAGACAACAAGTCAATCCAAGTATGAACATAACAGAAGAAGCAAAGAAAAGAAGAATTGCATAACAAAGAAGGAGTGGTAAGAATTGATATATCTGTATTGTTGGTTAATCAATCATTTATTTATATTCAGGGAGGTAGGGAGGTTCTAGGGAGGACTGTAGTCCTCTGTTATTCAAGTTGGTGCGTGAATACTGGAAGTTGTAGCTTTCATCTAGTTGTGGCTAGAAAACAGGGTGTCAGGGTGGTGATAGGGAAAACACAAAGTTCTATGTATACAAGTTGGTTCATGTATAATTCCAGTTGGTGCTGGAACATTTAAGGAGTTGATGCTTCCTTCTAGTGGGTGCTAGAGAAACCAGAGAGTTGGTTCTCTCAGCAAGTTGGAGCTTGTAAAAACCGAGGTAGTAGCCTTACATTGAGTTGGTGCTCAAAGATAGATGATGTACATAACTTAAAAGACTACCTATCATTCGAAGAAGAAGAGGTTTTATGTTATGTGTGACTAATGTTCATTATTTATGTTGTTCATATCTTGTATAATATTGATGGTCACTTGGAGAAGATTAAAAATTGTTTGAATAGTCATAAATTGTTTAAGCAGAGTGACAACTAATTCACCCCCCCTCTCAATTGTCTTAGTAATTTCAACAATTGGTATCAGAGCGGGTTCCTTTTATTTAAAGGTATATCTATAAGCTTAAACATGACAAGTCATTAAGGGAGTTCAGCCAATAAGCCTCCTCTGTTTGATGGAACAAATTTTTCCTTCTGGAAGGTTAGAATGAGAACATACATAATGGCCTTAGTGTTAATTTTTATGCCATTATTATAGTTCTTTACATTTCAATAGATAAGACCATCATAAGAACAAGATCACTAAGAAATACACATTCACAAGAGACACATCATTTACTCTAGGAAACCCTCTAGGGGAAGAAAACCCAGCAAAAACTTCGTTATCATAAATAGCTTATACAATGTTCAAGAGATAACTCAAACCAATACAGATAGTCCTCTCCAAGAGATGTGACACTCTTCTCCCTCTTTCCAACTGGTAATTGCATCTTGGCTCATAAGAGAATGAGCAAGTGAGTTGTTGTGTTTGAAGCTAGCCTCTTATTTATACAAGACTGGCACGTGTGAAAGGTCACAACTGGGAGGGCCGACCTCACACAGTGGGTGGGTAAACCTACATTTAATTAATTATGGGTCTTCCATAATAACTGTTGGGGCCAACTTCTTATTCTACCCTTTATAATTTTCCAATGACCAATCTGCAAAACGGGATTTGGTCCTTATACAATTATCGACATGATTAATCCACAATGGGGATTAATACAATAACAACAATAATAATAATGACATGATTAATCCACAATGGGGATTTAATCCAATAAAAATAAGAATTCTCTTCGTAGTTACATTATTTCAACACTCCCCCTTAACAAGAAGGGTATTCTTCATCAGCATCAGGTGAGAGAGGTATGCATCATCAATGGAATATGGAGGACAATATCGTCAATGTCATCTTGAAACATTGGCTAGCACATTTACGAGTCATCAAAAGTTTTCTTCATCGACAACATCATCATTCTCAAAAGAATGCTATCATCATCTGCATCAAATATGTATCAATAAAAATGATACCTCATCACAACACTAGGCTGGCACATCATAGTACTAGACTAGCTCACTGTCACAATGGTTAAGCTAGTAGCTTAGTGTCAGTCACATCTTGCTTTACGTTTAACAACTAGGTTAGAAGCAAGTAATATCATCATCTTGCTTTACGTCTAATAACTAGGTTAGAATATAGGATACATGATGATACGGTGGTATGCATTAGTATACAATAATATAAGACAATGTATGGTGGTATATAGTGGGGTTTTGGGATGTTTCCCTCGAAGAGACCTCCAAACAGGTATTTTAAACATATAATTGAGTTTGTTTCACCTAGGATCAATGAGTAGATGGAAGAGATTCATGGAGAGAAATATTCCTTGGATATTGATCTTCAATTGGGATATCATTAGAGAAGGGAAAGAGAGAAAGATATTGGCATAATGGCTCCCAGATGTCACCTTGAATCCTTGGTCATAACATTAGGATTGACCAGTGCACCTAACACTTTCGAGTCTTCCAGGAAGTGGCAGTGGTATCTAGTGTTATTTTTTTATGCCAACAATGTATTCAGTGGAATGTGTAGGGTTCACCTAAGTTAGATGAGTGAGGTAGGTAGGATTATAGACATGCCACAGTTATTTCATTTGGTATATGTGTTTGGAGCACATAATTATATCTATAATGTATTGGATCAGTTCTCAAAGATGTTATTCAACAGAGTGGTGGGTGGAATTATCCACTATGGAGGTCACACACTTGTAGTTCATGAGCCCATGCTTAGGGAGAATATCATGAGGCCTATGTGGGATTCGCCTTTTGAAGGAAATTATAGGTACTCATATGAGTATAAGGCACCACATGTAGTATATTCTCTAGTATAGTTTGGAAGGATCCAAACAAAGTTACAGTTACAAAGTTGATTCCTAGTACGTGGTTTCCATAAAATGTTGACATACTAGGCACTTGGCTCATTTTTAGTCAAATGGTTACCAATATTGCACAACAATAGATAGAAGGTATTGGGAGTAATGGAATTCCAATTTGGTGGTGGGATATGAGAATTCATCTCAATGATAGATTGATTCGGATGATGATTATAGACATATCTATGATAGTGAATGGTCTTCTCTATTTTTGGGACTTCAGTAGAGAGGAGGTCGAGATTTACTCTATATGGCATGATGGGCTAAAATCCCACCATGGATTTGAAAACTTATACTTCACTGAGATAACTTCATAGGGGATGATTTAGGATAATGGTTTCAATCCCTTCAGGGAGTTTAGATTGGGGTCCTAAAAGAGGAGGATGCAAACTAGGTGCATTGGTCCAACGGTGATGATCAAAGTCGTGCAACATGAACATAAAAGTGCGTATACGAGATTAGTCTGAGACCCTCGGATTACATTTCTTGATATTTAAACTACTATTAGATGTGTGAGCATTGATTTTTACCTTATGGATTTTAATTTTGGGTTTATTAGGAGTGGTTTCTTGGAGGAGTGGTCTTCCTAGGAGTTGACCGAGTTTAGGCAACTTATGATAGCCTAAATTACTAGGGACAATAAGATGCTTTCTCGTATTAGCACCTTATAGATTAGTATTAGGAGAAGAGATTGCTTCACACTATCTAGGAAGAATCGAGAGAGGTTCAAATAGAGAGGCCTCATGGATGATGTAGAGGAGTATATGAATTGTCAACATAGTAGGTCGGGAATACTCATTTAAATGGATGTATGCATTCTTTGGCCATTTATGGGGAAGAGTGGGAAATCATGTGAACAGATTGCACCACATATTTATAGAGGATACAATGGATTGATAGTATGTCTCTTGTGATTGACTAGTTCATGCACTTTCCATTTGTATTAGGAGTATGGGGAAATGTAGATGATAGAGATGTCTCATAGAGGGATATCTAGATTCCATGATCATACCATATTCATTATTAGTGACTTAGATAGACTTCCTTTTCTGATATTCAAGATTGGGAATGACAATGGATTTATAGGTCATGACTTCATATGGTTTCCTATGCCAGCTACAATTCATGAAAGTAGGCTCATATTTTATAGGTATGTCATCATGGAGTTAGAGGAGGGGTAGATGCAGAGTGGGAACAATGGTAAAAAAATTATGATTAAAGTGGCATAACATCAACATGGTGGCTCATTTATAAGAATAGCTTTGGAGCCTCATATTTCAATAGGAGATAGTGTAATACTTGACACAGAGGCAAGAGCTAGTTTTTCCTTCATGAGATTGGTTTCCTAGAAGAGAAGTGCCTTGATGGGTTGATCACAGAGATGATTTTAAGGATGGAAATTTATTTTAAAATGTAGAAACATTGGCGAATCTTACTAATCCTTCATATGCCAACTATAAATGATTGGCTATATTTTTGTAAAAATACTCAAATTTCTAAGGATTTTATATAGTTTTTATAAAATTTTGGTGATTTTTAAGGTAAAATAATTTTATCCGATAGAATTTGGGCGAATTTTTTTTAAAATAGCAAATCTCATTTTTGGAAAAACCATGGAAAATTATCCCATGAGTGAAATTTAGCCCCTAAAGTCATCCTTGGTTGATCAAGTGGTTGCAACATCAAGTGGCCTTACTTGTGGGATATTTTGAGGAGACCTCTTATGTCAATACCTTACCATAAAACACCTTGAGCAGAGGATGCTTCACATCTTACAGGGTAGTTTCGGAATCTGGTATCATTTTTTAGTTTTAGTTTGGATCAGTCGGTGGAGCGTCAGGTTATGATGACATTGCTTCAGGGTAGGAAATATTTGGGAAGGGAGGATTTGTCATGTCCCCATTTTAGGATTCCTCTATTTGGAAATTGAAATGACTTGTGTGGCTTGTCCGTGAAGAAAAAGGGATTCAAAAAGGGTAATTTAATTTTACTTAATTACGAGATGTTATGTATTTAGAGTGATATTATATTAACAAGTTAATTTTATATTATTAAAAGTGACTTTTAATAATATATAAGTAACTTATACTTTTAATCCTAAAGTGAAATAAAAGGGGGATAAGGGTGATATTTTATTTAGTCAAAAAATGGATAAGGGTTAAATTTTATTTGGTAAAAAAGGGAAAGTTCTAGAAGGCTTGGAGAAAGAATAAAAGGAGGGGTAGAGCCTCACTTTGGAATTATGATTTGATCTCTCATTTTGGAAGTCATCTTGGAACCATTGTTTTGTAAGGGTTTATAAAAACCCTTCCAGTATTTGTTCAGTTTCAGTGGTGCAATATCCACCCTAGCTAGATAAGAGGGGAATCCAATCAGGATTTCCATTGGATACTAGACAAGAGGGGAATCCATCTAGTATTTCCATTGGAGATTCAACTTTGGGGTTTTTTTTGCAACATGAGGAATATTGACTTGCACAAAAGATTGTATGAAACTTGTCAGAGGAGGTCAATCCCAGGTTTTTATAGGTGTAGTAGAGGGTTTTCAAGAAATTAATACTAGGATTCACCCCCACATGTTGATAATAGGGTGTCCCGCGAGGATCCATTAGTAGTCCAACATCGTCACACAAGACCCTACATGTTGTTCATTTTCTTTTGATGAGGACCACTCCGATCTAATGTGCATAATTGTTTGGTACAGGAAGATGGAGTGTTGTAGGAGGTGTCTTAGGAGCATATCAATGCCACATCGTAGAGGTTTTGATGGTTCATGATATGACACATCACTTCTTGAGAAGGTTATTTCATTATTACCAAGTTTCTTGATTTTATGTTAGTAGATGTTGCAGTTGCATAGAAACCATTATATCCAATTTTTTAGGATGGATCTAGAAGTTGTTACTACAAGCAATAAATATATTTGTATTGTTGTGATTTGGGTTTTCAGGCCATAATAATATGCCATGGTTATTGTTACAAAATGTTTCTCCTGCAGAGAGATGAAACTTCACTTGGATTACTATACCCCTATAACAAGACAAAAACAATACAAGTGGAACCTAACATCCCTTTAAAATTATCTTAACCAATCATAATGAGGAGAGAAAGGATATGATGAACATATTTCAATGTTTTTGCTCACTTCTTCCAATCCCCAGGCTTGATCTCAAAGATCCCTGATGCAAATTGAGATCTACAATGGAAAATGAAGGAAACCACCTATCTCCTAGTCTACAATATTATATAAGATAAGTCTATCTATGAATATTAGAGAAACAATAGACAAGAAAATGTAAGAAGACATCAACTTGAAGTAAATAGGACAAGTATATATTAATTGGAAATACAAAAATAGATACTTAGATACCACGATTGATGCAACAGTAGCCTCTCCAAGAACTGCTCATCCAACCCCTTATACGAATCTTGAAATCCAAATGTTGAATCCTTTCCCCATGATCAAAGGTTTTGTACCTCAAATATTCCTCCCCTTCACCATGAAATCCCTCATTCTATATGATTTGGAGGCTTAACGACCATGGATAAGATCACTCACTAGATCCACTAAATTGGGATCTCCGTGATTTTTAGGGAGAAAATATCTCTCAAGTATTTTTGGGAGAAAATATCTCTCAAGGATTTTAAGGAGAAAATATCTCTCAAGATCCACCAAATTAGGATTTTGGTTTGAGAAAAAAACTCAACCATCCATGAGATTCTTAACTTCTCTTTGATATTATGAAACTAAATGTGAGGTGTATTCTCCCACTAAATTAATTTCTTTTTTATGAATAATAATAAATATTTCATGTTCACATAGTATTTTGACCCTCATATGATATATTTCTCCTCCACACTGACTTGGCATTGTGACAAATGTTCTTTCATGGTGTCAACAGGTTCCGAAACTCGACAAAGTGAATGTGACATTAGGTAAGGTGCATATGACACTTGCAACAGTGCATGTGACACTTAATAAGGTGCATACATCACTTTGCAACATTTGTGACACTTAGGTTGTGAAACTCAAGTGTGACATTTTGGTGTGTAATAGATGCCCCATAAAGTGTGAGGTCAAAAGAGAAACTGATGGATGAAACACTTTACAAATTATTCAATGCAAGGGTATTGGAGTAGGAGAACCTGGCATAAGCTACAAAAAATCATTAGTCGGTATACAATTATGCTCCATTTCTGAGTCAAGCATACCTATGCTCAGAATATGAGATGACTCAAAGCATGGTCACTGAACAATACACTACGGATCCATGAAAATATTGACTAAGGATATGGCCACAAGAGATACAATGTACAACCATTCCTCCATGACATGAACTGATCGTAGCCATGAAAAATATAGAGTGAAGCTATGAGATGACAAAACATAACCAAAAATCAATACAATGTGGATCTATGTGATAGTATATATATCAATAAGTTTTCCAGCATGGTAGTTGTATGAAATATTTTAAGTGCTCAAATGATGTCCATCACAACCTGGGAAAAGAACATAACATAGTTATCACCGAACCTAGGGTCTTCATATAGATCCTAATATGTTACAAATATAGCCATGTGAATAAATGATTTGATTTCAAGCATGGTATAAACCACTTTATTATCAATCATTGAGGTATACCATTTACAAGTGTAAGGGAAACCACCAATGATGACAATGATTCTCAAGGTACCCTAGTACATTCCAGTGAATGTAAATAAATGATATGAGGTTTAAAATTCATGGAATCATTTGATCAGGGGTCAATGATGTAAACCTACTTTTATAAGCAAGGAGGAATGCCATTGAGGAATGCAGGTCCCAAGGTAATAACTGGTTTCTAAGTCTAATTCATGGATGATGTGATGAAGTCTATAGAAAAATACTCATCGAAGGAGGGCCATGATGTATCCCTCGTGATCGACACAAAACTAACACATGAAAGTGATGTGAAATGGTGGACCAAATGAGTATAGGATGACACAAGAAATGGAAACCAGTAATACTATAGATATATGGTTTAAAGAGAAAATTCCCTTGAACATAATGAGGCACAACAACTGCATTGGTAGCATTGACTTGAAGAGTACCAAAAGAAAAATGTGATGGAAAATAAGATCACTCTTTGACTACAAAAACAAAGTATAATGACACATGGAATTTGTATGACTCAGAGACAAGAATATTACCCATCTGTAAGATGAGACACAAACATGTGCCATGTTCAAGGGCCATAATAGCTTCCACAAAAGATTCCAAGAAATTTGACCCAATTCCTTCAATTTTTTTGTTAAGAGCCAGATATCAATATACAATAGAAAAACCTCAGAAAAAGTACTCAACGCCTTGAAAAAGAGATAATTTCAGATAATAAGCCTCTTCAAGGGGGAAACCTCCTTTTATGTTGGGTATGTGTTATATTCTTTGGGCACGTAGGGGGGTAGGAGGGGGGCGGAGCCCCCCGCGCGGGGGTTTGGGGGCAGCGCCCCCGAAAATTTTTCTTTGGGCCGACATATTATCGCCGAGCCGAAATATTTCTGGGACGACATATTTCTGGGACCACATGATATTAGGTGGTTTTCGGCACATGGTTTTTGCCGATGGTTTTCTATTTTCGGTTAAGGAATTAGGGTTTTGGACTAATCCAAGTCATTGGGTTAGGGTTTTGGA
>JZKD02S0150223.1:126077-141953 GCA_000966675.3 Picea glauca
TATACCAAGGAGACATTTTCATTTTGAATCATCTTGTACTTGAACATTTAAGTGGGGTAAAAGGAGGTTTCCCCCTCGAAGAGGCTTATTATATGAAATTGTATCTTTTTCAAGGTGTTGAGTACTTTTTTTGACGTTTTTCTATGCTATATTGATATTTGGTTCTTAACATATGATATCAGAGCTCATGGTCTTGGGGTTTTGCTGCTACATCTAAGACACCTTGGAATTTTCGCTATAACATTTTTTCTACAATGTTTCAGAAGGAATATCTTGTAGGATATTTAGTAGACGGATCAAGGTACGTTGGGTTAAAAATTCAGCTCTTGAGGCCTTATATTTTCGGAGATACAACCTGTACAATATAGGGTTCTCGAGTCATCCTGAACTGAGTCATTGCAGAATATTCGCTATAAAAACTTTTCTGTAACGTTTCAGACCCTGAAATCTAAAGGATATTTATAGAAAAACCTCATAAAAAGTACAAAATGCCTTGAAAAAGAGATAATTTTAGATAATAAGCCTCTTCGAGGGGGAAACCTCCTTTTACCCCACTTAAATGTTCAAGTACAGGATGATTCAAAATGAAAATGTCTCCTTTGTATATATAGGAGACTAGCAAGTATAATTACAACTAATGGCCTAAAGCCGAGATAAATAAAATAACATTACTAATATAATATGCCCCAATTAAGGGGTAATGAGCCAATATTAGGGCTTAACATTTTTCCCCCATCCAGATAGATGGATGCCTCTTTCTTTTTTAACGAGCTTAAGGAGGATAACAAATTATCAATATAGCTCATCCTTTGGATGAGTCCCTCTATATATGTTTTAACGAACCTGAGGAAGGACGGGTTCGTTCCTATATGAGTCCTGGAGATCAAACTCACATAAGTCCTTTAGTGCATAATTTTATGATCCCAAAGAAGGTAAAATCAATGGTTTTTCACATTTAGAGAGTCTAAACAGAACTTAAACATGACTCCATGGATGAATTTTTCATAAATTTAGTCTCCCAAGCCCCAAAAAAGTTTAAAACAATATAGGGGACAACGCTTTTAATCATGCTTGATTAGAGTAGTCCTTTTCATAATTTATCTTGCGATGCCGAAAAAGAAATAAGCTACCACTTGAAATATGCCCTTTCAAACCTTTTAATGAGTGTAAAAGGAAGCAAGTTTACTCGACAATATTTTCATGTTTAGCGAGTCTAAAAAGAGCTTAAAGGAGGCTCCAAATAGTTCCTTTTTTGTAGATATTTTATGAGTCTGAAAAAGGGATAAAAGTATACTCGGGAACCTATTCTCATGTTTTAAAAATCATGATAAATAACAAAAACTAAGATCATTCTATAAAAACTACTACATTACGAGGGGAATGACCCCCAAGCAATGATCACTCCTAGCAGTGTGTCTAACTAGAGGTAATTTCCCCCCAACTTGCATGATAGAAGTTAGTGACATCATTATAGCATGATTCCTAGAGGCTGGAGAATTACCCCCCAAGTGGTGTTTCCTCTGACAACTCTTCTTATTTCCTCGTTTAGGCGTCTGGTTACTAATGGGAACATTTTCACTAGGTGAAGGAGTAAAATCTTCAAGTACTCAATCTAGAGTGAGACTCTATTCTAATGGGGGGGTTTCTATGTCATTTTTTTACAACCTTGACAAAGACAAGGAAATATTCTTGTGAGCATACATTTCATTTTTTAATGAGATTGACATAAGAAAAAAACTATCCTCATTAAGACTAGATACTACCAAAGGATGAAATGATTCTAGGCATTGTTGCACCAAATTCAAAATCATATTTAACGTGGGAACCTATGGGGTGGTAGGAGAAGGTAAAGAAAAAACCCCCATGAGATAGGAATCCTTAAGGAGACCTACTCCTACACTCTCAAGACTTTTCTGTCTGAGAAAAGGGACATTATTCGCTGCAACATTGTGGAGATATGAAGTTTTATAGTTAGGTTGGTCTACAGTGATAATGTTTCCTTGATGGGGAAATCACAAGATATGAAACACCAAATATGTCAAGGAATTTATCACATACAACCAACTATGATCAAGTAACAAATTTTAATCTAGACGTGCATCAACCACTTTGATATGAACCGAAAAAGTCTTACCCTTCAATGTCACAGTGAAATATTGCAAGAGTCTATGAATTTGGAAACCACGTCCATCAAACGCTTTCAAGGTGGTAGGATAATGGCTAAGTTTAGGAGAACCAAGGGCTCTGCAACAAGTAAATGACATGACATAGGTGGTGGACCTCTCAACCAAAATAGTGCGATGGACGTTCTTTCCAGCGACCAAAATTTGAACTTGGAATGTGTTGGCAGCCATATTAATCTCTATTTTTACGAGCTTCCTACACAGGGTTTTTAAATTCTCGTCACTTGTCACAATATTTTTCATTAAACAACGCTTGTTACTCGTCGCTTTCTACATGCCTGCTTTTCTATTTTGTTTTCATGACTGTGAGCATGAAAACTCACAGCTGGAATTCATGTTTGATTTCATCAAAGGGTTAATGTTCATATGGTTTATCGTCGATTTGTCTTATTTTGTTATGAACATGGTTGTTTCCATGGTATAACCTCTTGGTCTCAAACACACCTCGTTTACATATGTATTAAACCACCACCCATTTAGCATTCGACTAATGTTAATGGGATTTTGATTTATAAAATCTTTGATTCAATTGTTTATTTGACATATTGATTTTGTGATCAAATCGTGGATATGCATATGATTGTTTTCAACTGTTATGATTTTTGTGTGTACCATTACGCCAAGGTGTCATTCTAAGTGCAACGTGGTATTATGTTTTTGCATGGCCTTGATCTACATGACTTTTCTCACACGCATAGCAATTAACACTCCCGCCTACCATTTTGAGCTATCTTTGTATTTCATTGGGGAAGCTCAGGGCAATGTCTCTGTGCTTGTTCTGTCAAACACTATCGTTGAATCCCCTGTCGTTTTCTTGTTGTTATCCATGGATCCTATGGTGAGGATTGAACCCAATGGTGTTTAGACATTGTTATTGCTTGATAATGCCCGAGAAGACTTAGAAAGGAATGGCTAGTGTTTCTTTGTTGAAAAGTTTGAGGGTTTTAATTTAACAGTTGCTCAAGAATTCACGTTAACATTTGATGGTTGTAGAGATAAAATAGGAGACGTCCAACTTGATTTAAATGAAGGTTTTATTAGCCAAGCCACTGGTCTACCAGCCATGGGACAAAAGTGGTTTAAAAACACAAAGGTTGAAGAGGTTCCCTGGTCATTGTTGTTCACCTCAAGGAGGATTACCAGTTGCGACTGAGGTATGCCCATTTCAGATCTAAAACCTAGATGGCACGATTTGTTAGCTATCGTGAAATAGTTCATTACCTATGAGGGGAGATTTGGTTTGGTTTTCTTATATAACTTGCGGTTTCTCATGAGTTTTATCGATTTTTCCCTAAACATGCCCTATTTTCTCCTTCGAAGTTTATACAAAATGGAAAAGCATTTTAAAAGGTAGAAATATGATTCTATCCTGTTCCATCATTGTCTGATCAAGATTATTATTATACATCAGTTGACATTAAACGATGATTGTTGGGATGCCTTCCTGTTAAGAAATGGTTTTGTTAGCAGTGAAATAGGACAAGTTGACAAGTCTGTCGTCACAAAAACCCTTATCGAACCTACCATCTCTCCTCCTTCACTCTTGCACTATCACCCTATTTCTAATGTGGAACCCTCGACCTATCCTAACACTACCCAACCCGACACTCTACCAGATTCGTATCACCAAAGGTGGTGTTAAGTCTGTTAAAAAGTCTGCAAAGAAAAAGTGTAAAGGCAATGTTGATATCAATTATAAGAGTAAAAGAGCCACTCGTTGGGTTTCACAACGTGCCCGAAATAAACCTAAGCCCTGTGCAGACCAAAACTCCATTGTGTTAAGAGAGGATTCTGATTCAAAAATTGAAAGGTTCCTAACTGAAGAATATCCATATTCGTATGGACTTTGCTCTGGTAAACCCTATGATTATGTTACAAACCTTCCACCGTGTCTTAAAGGCAATCCCAGTTTCCCTGGAATCAAACTCAATAGTGAACCTACAGGTCAAATGGAAAATCCCCCACCTGTTAATACTATCACTGCTAATACACAATCTATTCATCCGCAATGTAACAAATGTCAAGCATGGATCGATAGGTATTACAATGACGTGCCTTTACTTCAGTCTCGGCTAAAATCATTGGAAGACTAGGTGAATTCGATAACGAAAGAGAATGCGAACTACAATCCATAGCTCAAACCAAAGATAAACGACAAAAAAACACAGGGTCTGTTGTTTGTAAGGACGTGGAAGTAACAACTGCCATTGTGAATTCAAAGATTGCTTCATTAAGTCGAATCCCTTAATCTGAGGTATGCTTGTTAAAATATAAGTTTAGGATGATTCTGTCTTTTTTAAATTAGAATACATGATTTGTTTGCACAGATTACCTCTAGTTTGTTTTGATTGATTCAATAAAATATGATTCTAGTTATAATTATAACTAGCTACAGAATCGTGAGATTCTGTAGCTAGTTACTAAAATTTGAATTACTAGTTTTAATAACTGAAAATGCATCTGAAATCTTTTATTCTTATGTGTTTTCAGGAACCTATGATTTCAAAAGGAGATTTGAACCACTGATGTCATCTCTCAGCATGCTATTTTTTATGTTGCTTTAGAATAGGCTGTCAGTTTTGATATCAAGTAGAATCTCAGAGGTTGCATCCCCCACAATTTTTGGAACAAATTAGAGGATATCCATAGGAAACATTTTGATCCTATAACCTATATAAATGTATTGTTTTGTAAAAAAAATACCATCCCTACTTGGGAGCAAAAAATATGGATTTATGATTGACAAACTTGAATGGAAGTTGATATTGGTACAACTTTAGCTTCAATATATTATATTTTTATTCAAGTTTTGGTCATTTTGATTTGTAATTAAATTTTGACTACTTTAGATATATGGTTTATTACAAATTGATGTGATGAAATTTATATGATGTCCACGTTTTATGTCCTTTATATTACATACAGTAATTACTCTGTTCAAATTTGAGATTAGAAGATTAATCTTCTGTATTCATTGAACATTTATATACAAATTTTCACAGCCGGATTTATCTCAGTGTGACCATTTGTGAAATCATAGAATTGTTGTCACTACTTCTCTTACATGTTATTTCATTAGCATTCAATCACTGTCGCTTCACGTTTACTAGAAGCATTTGTAAGAGGTGATGCGGTTTACCTCATCAAACAACGAAATTGGATGTTGTATGCGGGACAGATGGGAGATGCGATTACAGGTTAGTTCCCTCGCTTTATTTCATTAGTTTTATTAATATAGGAATTTCATGTAGTCTAAATATATTGTATTGTTTGTTATCTTTGTTTTTCAATTAGATAGTTGCTATTTCATTTCTTGTTTATAAAAGTTATAAAAAAAAAATCTAAAAGACTGAATGATAGTTTTGCTGTCATAAATCAATACATATTTGATTTTCGGATGTTTAGATTAAAATTTGCAATCTGTAAATGTTATACATATATTAGAGATATAATCATTTGGATAAATTGTACATATAATAAGTAGATCTATTTTATAAATATTAGTTAGTAAACTGTAAATATATTTTAGATTTGTATATAGTTTTCAGCAAGTGTTTTTCATCAAGTTAGTTTCTTTAGTTTTGTTTTTTTCACTTTCTTAGGACATAGATCAGCCAACGGAGCCGCTAAGACTATCAGAGTGGATTAATCCAAATATCTTGGGTTAAGTAGACAACCCCGGACCAGATTCACTCCTCCAGTTGACGAGCGGTCAATTTCGCTCGTCAACAAATGGCACTAGAAGGAGGGCCTATAAATTATTAATGGCACGAGGTGGTCGTAAGACTCCTCCACCACCTACCCGCTGACCTATAGTGACTAGAAGTCATTCAAATGACAACATTTTACCTCAAACAACAACCACATCAAACGATGATCTATGGATCACAGTCGAACCAGTAACTCCAAATCTTACTGGTGGTGACATACAAGAGATTGTTTGTCAATCTCTCATAAGAACACACAGTTCCTTCGCCCGTTTAAGACAACCAAACTGACCTTTGGACCAACCATTAGATTTCTTTGATATCAGAGAACAACTAGGAGGCACTGAACTTACCTTAAACCCTACAGATCCAATCCTCACTCCTGCAGCAGGAGGATCTGGTATACCTCCATCACCACCTCCTTCATCTCCTTCTTCTTCTAGAGAAGAGTCCTATGACGAAGGCAGTTCCTCATCCTAGCCTTCGACACCACCCACACCTATGGCCAACCAGAACAATCCTGCCATACCCTAGCTTGACCAAGATGTAGTGGCCATACCTGGGCCTCAACACCCCTTACCCAAACACTCGGAGAAATGGCTCCCTAAATTTGACCCAGACTCTAAATAGATCGTCGAAGATCACATCAAAAAGTTTATGTTAGCCATTAGAATCTGTAGTTTCGAGCACGAAGATGTAGTTTGTAGATTGTTTCCCTACACCTTTGAGGGAAATGCCTCTACCTAGTACTTTTCCCAACAGCCCCATACCATCGTGCCATGGGAGAAGTTTGAATCCTATTTTCTTGAGAAGTTTGGAGATGACAAGTCCCCATAAGTTCTAGTCATGGAGCTTTCTAGTTTAAGAATGAACCCCAAAGAGAAGACCAAAGACTTTAATCAAAGGTTCTTAACACTAAAGAACCAAATCCCTATGGATTCGATGCCTGCCGAGAATCTTATCATAGCATATTATACGAAAGCCTTACATCAAAGCATAGCCATTTGGGTAAAGAGATCTAAGAAAGCCACATTGTTAGAAGCCTTTGAAGAGGCCAGTCAGATCAAGAAATACATCCTCAGCTTAAAAGACACTACTAGCAATGAAATAGAGACTAGTTCATCTTCCAAAAAGAAAATAGAAATCCTCCCTAGACCTTCCCAAAACAAAGCCCAACCTGAAAGCTTAGATTTAGAAAACTTACAGAAAGTCGTTCAAAAACTATCCAATCAAGTTATAGATTTGAAAAGGATGGATGAAGAAGCTTCTTCAAGCAAAGGGCCTTACAAACCCCCATTTAGGAAGCCTATTCCCACCGATCGACCTAATTCAAATACTGAATGCCTAAATCTAGAAATCCTACAATTCGCTATTCAAACGATTCTAGAAGCATAGAATAACTTGATGCCTCCTAATATCCTTGAGGAAATAGCTGAGAAAGAGACAGTAGAAGAAGATGAATCCTCTTCGAACATTTTTGGACATTTCTCGGATAGTATTTTTCAAGCTAATTTCGAAATAGTGCATCCTTACAATACTAGGAGTAAGACAACAAACAAGTTTTCTTTTGAAATCACTACGACTTTGCCCTCAAAACAGTCTAAATCAACTGAGATTAAACATAATTCTATAAACCCAAGCTTAGATTATGATTTGGTTGAAGATCTAAAAAAGCTAAGGGCTAATATTTCTGTTTATGAATTATTAAAATTCCCTTTTCTTCTACAAAAAATGCTACAGAATATTGTAGAGAAAAACAAAAATGACAATCCAAGCAGTAAAAAAGGTTTGCAGAACAACCCCAAAGTTCCTCAGAATCCCTCCGCCAAAACTACTTCTGATTCTCACAAGAAAAGAGACCTTCTTGTAAATAATGTAACAAATGTAGATAAATTAGTTTTAGAGGCCGCGAGTAAAAAGAAACAAGATTCCACCATTAGTACTCACAGAAATGTCCCTCCATTTTTATTAACTTTTGAAATCTTCAATAGGAACGTGCACAAATGTATGGTAGATTCAGGAGCGTCATCTAATGTAATGTTGTGCTCTGTGTGTCAAAAGATTAATGCTGAAGTTCAACGATCCACCTTGAAGATCATCCAACTTGATCGAACTAGTGTTAAAGTTATAGGAAAATTGAGAAATGTGCTTATAAGATTGTCATCTAACCCTAAATTTCATCAAGTGATTCATATTATTGTTGTAGATATCCCAAAATTTTATGGTTTGTTTTTAAGCAGAGACTGGTCAGAACAACTACACGACTATTTTGCAATGGATTGGTCTCACTTGTGGTTGCCCGAGAATGGAAATCCCAACAGAATCAAGGTAAATCATGAATGTTACCTAAAGTTCACAGTGGCAGATTTAAATGATGCCAATGAGCCATTTACACCTTCTGTCGATTCACCCAAAATATAAAGGATGGATACCTTTTTCGACAATTTCATGACCGAAACTTCTGCTATCACTAACCTGGAACAACAGTCTGAAATTTTGACATATATGCAGCCAACAACTTCTACCCAATGGTCACATGCACCCGACAAAAATCAAATATGATCTCTTTACTTTGACGGGTCAAAATCCAAGGAAGGAGTTGGTGCAGGTTGCGTGCTTATTGATCCAGCAGGTAACAAAACCCTGATTGCATGCATGTTAGAGTTTGAATGTACAAACAATACAACAGAATATGAGGCTTTATTGCAAGGCCTCAGGAAAGTATTAGATATGAACATTCAAAATTTGATTGTCTTTGGTGATTCGAAAATTTTGGTTAGACAGGTAAAAAATTATATCCACTGTTTATCTCCGCACCTTAAAATCTACCAATCTGAGGTATGGAATTTGATGAATACATTTTCTACATTTAACATAAATGCTATTCCTAGATTGAATAATTCAGAAGATGACTTTTTAGCTAATGTAGCTTCGAAAATTTTCCCTGCAGAAGGCTTATCTCTGAATGCATTCTTCGTCGAACTGTTGTTCAGACCATCTGTCCCCGACAACATCACGAATTGGAGAGTCTTCGATGACGATCAATAGATTATAAGTTTCCTGCATATGGAAGAAACTTTCCAGGGCACAATAATCGATGAAGGTACTCATGATGAAAATCTTTGTGACTTTACGATAATACCAAATCTGAGATCTCCTTAATCTTCATCAGACATGGTAAATTCTATCCCGAAATCTATAGTTAGATTAGAAAATTTTTGTGATCTTCACGACAAGTTCAAAAAATCAATGAACTGTAAAACGAATAGTTCCTCTTTAATGCATGAAAAAGTAAACTTGGGAACTAAAGACAACCCACAGTGCATTAATTTAGGGGTAGGATGTTTTGAACAAGAAAAATCAGCATTTATTAAATTGTTTAAGGAATTCAAAGATGTTTTTTCTTGGACGTATGACGACCTTAAAAACTTTTATCCTAAAATCATACAACACATTATTCCTATGGAACCCCAAACCCAACATTTTCAACAAAATTTAAGGAAAATGCATCCAAAACTCGAACCAACTATCACGAAGGAATTAAATAAACTCTTGAATGCTAAGATAATCTTCCTAGTTAGGCACACGCAATGGTTCTCTAATCTTGTCCCTGTCCGGAAGAAGAGTGGTTAAATTCGACTATGTGTCGATTTCCAAAATCTTAATCGAGCATCTGATAAAGACAACTACCCTGTCCCACCTATGGAACAGATCCTTCAACAGGTATCTGGTTCTAAAAGATTATCCTTATTGGATGGTTTTTCAGGGTATAACCAAGTCCTGATGTCCCCTCCAAACCAACTTAAAACCACCTTCCGCACTCCATGGGGCACCTACGCTTATGGGAAGATGTCCTTTGGACTCATAAATGTTGGTGCCACTTTCCAGAGAGCGATGAACATCGCTTTCCGAGGCTTAATCAATCAATCTGTCGCAGTTTACCTGGATGACGTTATTGTCTTCTCAAAAAACAAAGCAGATCATCTAGCTCATTTAAGATCCGTTCTATAGCGATGTCGTAAGTACGACATTTCTTTGAACCCTAAAAAATCTATCTTTGCAGTAGAACAGGGTAAACTCTTAGGATTTATTGTATCAAGTGAAGGGATGATTATCGACCTTGAAAGAACTCAAGTCATTTTGAAACTCCCCCTCCCTCATCAAAAAGGTCTATGCAATCTTTCTTAGGTCAAATAAACTTTGTCAGGAGATTCATCCCCAGCTTTTCAGAAATGGTGAGACCATTACAAAACCTAATAAAAAAGGACGTACAATACCATTGGGGACCTTTAGAAAACTAGTCTTTTAATTCAATAAAAAAGGCCATAATAAACGCTCCTTCTCTAATGAGCCCTGACTTTTCGCAAGACTTCAGTTTATACACATTCGCTTCTGACCGCTCTTATGTTGTTGTCCTAAGTCAAAAGAACGTTGAAAATAATGAATTCCCAATTGCCTTTATGAGCTCAGCCTTCAAAGGGGCGGAACTTAATTACCCAGTAGTAGATCAACAAGCCTATGATTTTTTTAAAGAAGTAAAGCACTTCTGATCTTATCTTTTGAAATCTAGGACAAAAATCATTGTCCCTTACCCGACTGTCAGAAATATGTTAGTACACAAAGAACTAGGCGAAAAAAGGGCAAACTGGGTCACATCCTTGCAAGAGTATGACATAGAAATAACCCTAGAACAAATAGTGAGAGGTCAAGGGTTATGCAAGTTAGTCATTGAATTAGCTGCAGGACAGCAAGAGGAAAATGATATGTCAAATCTAGGACAACACTACCAAAATTTAATCTGTTGTTCACAAAGCCCTGTTAGTCCCTGGTATGATGATATAAAATTTTGTATTGAACATGGGTCAGCTCCCCGTCCCCTAAATCCCACGAAAAGAAGAGCACTAAGATTAAAATCTACTTCCTTTCAGCTGATTAATGGTATTCTATTTTGTCAAAATTTTGATGGAGTACTAATGCGCTGTCTTGAGAAAGATGAAGAATAAAAGGTCTTATTGGAATTACACGCAGGAGATGCTGGTGGGCATTTTGGTGGAGATACCACTGCCCATAAAGTATTAAGAGAAGGTTACTACTGTCCCATACTTTTTAAATATGCTCATGCTTTGTGTTGCAAGTGTGTAATTTGTCAGAAAGCATCTGGACGGATACAGAAACCAACCTTCCCTCTACAACCTGTTTCAGTAGACTCCCCTTTTTAGTAGTGGGGTATAGATATTATAGGTCCAATTAATCCTCCATCCTCAGAGCAACATAATTTTATCATAATAGCCATGGATTACTTCACCAAGTGGTCTGAAGATGCCCCATTAAAAGCTATAAATACCAGTCAGGTAATAGGCTTTTTGAATTCAAATATTATTACTCATTTTGGTATCCTTGACTGCCTGGTATTTGATAACAATTCCTATTTTTCATCTCTTGAGATGAGTGATTTCTCTCTAGAAAAATGAATTAAACTAAAATATTCTGCTAGTTATTACCCTCAAGGCAATGGATTGGTAGAATACACTAATAAAAATATGATCAAAATTATCAAGAGAATGGTCTCTAAAAACCATAAAAACTGGCATAACGCACTATTAAACGCAATCTGGGCTGATAGAGTGACTCCAAAAACTGTTGTGGTCAACTCACCTTTCTTTCTTGTTTACGACAGAGAGGCAATTCTTCCACCACATATCCTCCTTCCCTCTTTGCAACTATCATAGAAAATATAAGAAGAGGATTGTCCCCCTTTGGAGAATTGAATTAACGCTTTGTTAAAATTAGAAGAAGTGAAGGCTCAAGTGAAATGGAAATTGGATCAATATCAACTCATTGTTAAAAGCTGGTTTGATTCCAATTCTGCCTCTGACAGAAATTTTGAGGTAGGTGACCTTGTCCTAAAATGGGACAAACCGCATGACGGAAAATGAGAGCATACAAAGTTTCAGAACTTGTGGCTAGGCCCATTCTTGATTGCTGAGAAATTGGGTGCCAGCTCCTTCTAATTACATAATTTAGAGGGACATCCAAACACCTACCCAGTAAATGGCCAAGCTCTAAAAAGGTATTTCACCTGATGACACTCCCATGTAAACTGTGTAAATATTTTTGTTTTGCTTTCTTTTTGTTTTTCTTTGTTGTTTTTCTTTGATTCTTCCCTTATGCTTACCGGTTTTTATTTTGAGACACACATACCTGCACCATGAACTATTTCAGACAAAGAGAACAAAAAAAATTCCCCTCTGAAATAACCATTGAAGGTTGTTAAAACATCAATTATGATATTTTTTTTAAGTTTGCAGCCATGTTAAAGAAAGCTTGTTGTTTGAAAATTTTTTCTTGATTTCAATCTGTAACTGAAGCTATTCACGATCATCCATAAAAATTTATTCTTACGCTATCCCTGTTCCATAAGAGAACAACTCAAGGATGTCTCCCCACCATCGAAAGTCGGTTTATTAACAAACTATCTCTAGATCTTAATAAAGGACAGTTAAAAAATTTATTCAAGATCTGTAATTATTAAAATATGTCCAAAATATCAGGATTTTCAGCGTCACCTCACTCTATTAAATATATTTAAAATTAAATAAATCTTCAAAGAGCTGTGGGAAGTGCTTGTAAACCCATTGGGATACTAAACAAGTCTGTTGGCAGCAGGTAATTGCATGCATGATGCCAAGATAAATTCACCGAGGTACTCAACAGGCCTGCTGGCAACGAAGCATTGTTAGGTATATGAAAATTCTCAAATATGGAATCTTTTGACCTCAAATGTCCTTCGTTCTGATCTAGAACTTCTTGGTAGGATACAAATATTGGAGTGGGTTAAATGGCATCCCTGTCGAGGCTATGGATGTCTGCTGGAAACAACGACTCTGTCAACAGTATTGAAGATTTTAACCTTAACATCGTGACTCTCTTTTGTCGAGATTGTCATCAGTTTTCATCTTTTAAAATAACAAGCAATCTGAAACTGGAATTTTTTATAATTGACAATGATGTTCAAACAGTTTCTTAGTTGTTTTCGATTTGAAGTTTTTCTGATTATCCTAATCTGGACTTGTTTGTTCGGCAGAGATAACTGCTTCTACCACTGTGTCGCCATTGTTGGCAGCCATATTAATCTCTAATTTTACAAGTTGCCTACACAGGGTTTTAAAATTCTCGTCACTCATCACAATATTTTTCATTAAGCAACGCTTGTTACTCGTCTCTTTATACATGCCTTCTTTTCGAATTTTTTTTCATGACTGTGAGCATGAAAACTCACAGCTGGAATTCATGTTTGATTTCATCAAAAGGTTAATGTTCATATGGTTTATTGTCGATTTGTCTTATTTTGTTATGAACATGGTTGTTTCCATGGTATAAACCCTTGGTCTCGAACACACCTTGGTTACATATGTATTAAACCACCACCCATTTATCATTCAACTAATGTTAATGGGATTTTGATTTACAAAATCTTTGATTCAATTGTTTATTTGACATATTGATTTTGTGATCAAATCGTGTATATGCATATGATTGTTTTCAACTGTTATGATTTTTGTGTGTACCATTACGCCGAGGTGTCATTCCAAGTACAACGTGGTATTATGTTTTTGCATGGCCTCGATCTACATGAATTTTCTCACACGCATAACAATTAACACTCTCGCCTACCATTTTTAGATGTATTTGCATTTTGTTGGAGAAGCTCACGGCAATGGCTCTGTGTTTGTTCTGTAAAACCCTATCATTGAATCCTCTGTCGTTTCCTTGCTGTTAGCCATGGCTCCTGTGGTGAGGATTGAGCCCAACGATGTCCAGACATTGTTATTGTTTGATAATGCCTGAGAAGACCTAGAAAGGAATGGTTGGCATGTCTTTGTTGAAAATTTTGAGGGTTTTAATTTAACAGTTGCTCAAGAATTCACACTAACGTTCGATGGTTGCAGAGCTAAAATAAGAGACTTCCAACTTGAGTTAAACGAAGTTTTTATTAGCTAAGCCACCGGTCTACCAGCCATGGGACAAAAGTGCTTTAAAAACTCAAAGGTTGAAGAGGTTCCCTGGTCATTATTGTTCACCTCAAGGAGGATTACCAGCTGCGACCGAGGTATGCCCGTTTCAGCTCTAAAACCTAGATGGCACGATTTGTTAGCTATCGTGAAACAGTTCGTTACCTGTGAGGGGAGATTTGGTTTGGTTTTCTTATATCACTTGCGGTTGCTCATGAGTTTTATCGATTTTCCCCTAAACATGCCCTATTTTCTCCTTCAAAGTTTATACAAAATGGCAAAGTGTTTTAAAAGGCAGAAATCTGATTCTAACATGTTCCATCATTGTCTGATCAAGATTATTATTATACATTAGTTGAAATTAAATGATGATTGTTGGGATGCCTTTCTGTTAAGAAATGGTTTTGTTAACAGTGAAATAGGACAATTTGACAAGTTTGTTGTCACAGAAACCCTCGTCGAACCTGCCATCTCTCCTCCTTCACTCTGCACTGTGACCCTATTTCTAATGTGGAACCCTCGACCTATTCTGACAGTACCCAACACAACACTCTACCAGATTCGTATCCCCAAAGGTGGTGTTAAGTCTGTTAAAAAGTCTGCAAAGAAAAAGTGTAAAGGCAATGTTGATATCAATTATAAGATTAAAAGAGCTGCTCGTTGGGTTTCACAATGTGCTCGAAATAAACCTAAGCCCTGTGCAGACCAAAACGCCATTGTGTTAAGTGAGGATTCTAATTCGGAAATTGAAAGGTTCCTAACTGAAGAATATCCATATTTGTATGGACTTTGCTCTAGTAAAACCTATGATTATGTTACAAACCTTCTGTTGTGTCTTAAAGACGATCCCAATTTCCTTGGAATCAAACTCAATAGTGAACCTACAGGTCGAATGGAAAATCCCCCACCTGTTAATACTATCACTGCTAATACACAGTTTATTCAGCTGCAATGTAACGAATGTCAAGCATGGATCAATAGGTATTACAAAGATGTGCCTTTACTTCAGTCTCAACTAAAATCCTTGGAAGGCCAGGTGAATTTTCTAACGAAAGAGAATGGCATACTACAATCCATAGCTCAAAACAAAGATAAATGACAAAAAACCATAGGGTTTGTTTTTTTTAAGAACGTGGAAGCAACGACTACCATTGTGAATTCAAAGATTGCTTCATTAAGTCGAATCCCTTAATCTGAGGTATGATTGTTAAAATATAAGTTTAGGATGATTCTGTCTTTTTAAAATTAGAATACATGATTTGTTTTCACAGATTACCTCTAGTCTATTTTGATTGATTCAATAAAATATGATTCTAGTTATAATTATAACTAGCTACAGAATCGTGAGATTTTGTAGCTGGTTACTAAAATTTGAATTACTAGTTTTAATAACTGAAAATGCATCTGAAATCTTTTATTCTTATGTGTTTTCAGGAACCTACAATTTCGAAAGGAGATTTGAACCACTGATGGCATCTCTCAGCATGCTATTTTTTATGTTGTTTTAGAATAGACTGTTAGTTTTGATATCAAGTAGAATCTGGGAGGTTGCATCCCCCACAATTTTTGGAACAAATTAGATGATATCCATAGGAAACGTTTTGATCCTATAACCTATGTAAATGTATTGTTTTGTAAACAAAAGAACATCGCTGCCTGGGAGAAAAAACTATGGATTTATAATTGATAGACTTGAATGGAAGTTGATATTGGTACATCTTTAGCTTTGATATATTGTATTTTTATTCAAGTTTTGGTGATTTTGATTTGCAATTAAATTGTGACTACTTTAGATATCATGGTTTATTACAGATTGATGTGATGAAATTTGTTAAGAACCAAACATCAATATAGCATATAAAAATCTCAGGAAAAGTACTCAATGCCTTGAAAAAGAGATAATTTCAGATAATAAGCCTCTTCGAGGGGGCAACCTCCTTTTACCCCACTTAAATGTTCAAGTACAAGATGATT
>JZKD02S0150223.1:174485-202935 GCA_000966675.3 Picea glauca
CCCCACCTTGTATCTATCTTAATTTTCACTTAAAATTAAAATCTAAAAATACCCTTTTGAAGAGAACATTTTAAGGATTGTGAATATAAATTTTTCTAAATTTTCCATTGTGTATATTTAGAGATATGGATATTTCATTTCACTAAATCACAATGTCACCTGAAAATATTATGAAGTCGTGCTTTTATAAAATGAAATAAAAATAGATCAAAAAAATGAAAATGAAAAAAATTATATCCATAGAAAGTAGATTCAATTTTGAAAATACTGATATCAATTTAGAATCTAAAATATGAGTATTTACAGGAGTCGACAACCTCCAAAGTGCAAGGAAGATGGAGGGAATAGTCAGGTTCTTTCAAATAATCCCATTCCCAGGTTTTCGTACGAAAAGTATTTTGTTTCAGCCGAAATATATTTTACTAACGGAATCCATAAAAAATAAATGAATTCCTATTTTTTCGGCCAAACATCATGTTTTCGACCGAAATATCGGTGAGAGAATTCCACCGATCGGAAAAAAATGAAGGGACACATCGTTTCATTTCAATTGGTGCCAAATCTTATAAACATGCTTTCAACCGAACCAATTTAACACAATTCACACTATTGTTTCATGGCTTTAGATATGTGGATCCCCTAAGAAAAACTTTGAATCATTTTTTTCATTGTTTTGAACAAGGTGGTCGATGTTTTCAATATAAAAAAAATCTTATATATTGAAGGCGTTGTTGAACATTTTTTCAAGGTGAAGGATGTTATGAACATTTTTTCAAAGTGAAAGCGTTGTTGAACATTTTTTCAAGGTGAAGGCTTTTATGAACATTTTTTCAAAGTGAAAGCGTTGTTGAACATTTTTTTAAGGTGAAGGCTTTTATGAACATCTTTTCAAAGTGGAAGTGTGGTTGAAACTTTTTTCAAGGTGAAAGCGTTGTTGAACATAAAATTCTTGATAAATTATCTTTTAATAATTTATGTGACAAGGAAGTTTTTCTGAGGCTATTCTGAAATGTTGATTTTTTTTATTTAACTTTTATAGATAACTACAGTCATGGGAAACAAAATTTTGTGCAAAATAAAATTTGATCGCACTTGAGATGAAAATCGCCATAACGAACAAGGTAAAGAGGATTATTGGAGAAAGAAACAAGAATGTGAAAATATTGAAGAAATAAATGATGATGATGTAAATAGAGATTTTCAACAAGAAGAAGTACAACTAGGTATATGCATGTACACATATTGTCTATATTAAAAATATAAAATCATTTATTTAAAATATTGTTTAAAATATTTAATTGATTGTAATTCAGATTTGATATTTTTCAAAAAACATAAATAGATTTTCCCCATAACGTCGATGAAATCGTTGAAACCAAAATTGAAGCAAGAGTTGAATGACCTATTGGTATGTACATAAATCTCTAGATAATATAAGATTCAAAAAATTATATATATGTGTGTGTGTGTGTGTGTGTGTGTGTAATTTAGTGAATTTATGCTTGGGTTTTGTTTTGTAATATAAACCTTAAATTGAAATATGTTGAAGAATCTATCAACATTGATGATGAAATATTAGAAAATGTTGATGCTCAAAAATTTGGGAAGAAATAAGTTAATCATTATATAAGATATCGTGTTACGAATATGTATAATAATTTTTTCAAAGATGAAATAGTGATAGTACAAACTCAACTTTTACTCTGTCTAATAAATTCAAGAAAGTTAAAAGAAACTACATCATTATTGGATATCCAAAATTCGACAAAAGATACAAAGGTGAAACAGAATGTCTTTCACAATATAACTAGTGTATTAAAAGATTTTGGAAAATGTCAAAAAAAGGATTTCAGTGTTGTACGTAGAGTGATTCAAACATAATTTGTTCCATATAGCAATATAAAATATCATTTAACATGACACATGGAAAAAGTGATGGGAATGTCAAGAAAAACATTGCATAAACATAGAAAATTTCGATTGCAAATAGATGAAAATGATGATGTTTCTTGTTGGACTGAATATCATGTTTCATGACATACAAGGCATGTGTTGCAATGAATAATAGCATGAAAACAATATGAGGAACATCCAAAACATATATTGTCAATGACACAAATAGAATTGTTCAATAAGTTCGAAGAAGAGCACAAAGAAGTTAAAATTTCCATCAATACATTTGTGCAACAAAGACCATGGTTTGTTAGACCCATCATTGTTTGTGACACTTGTTGTCGTTATCATGTGGAATTTGAGTTATATTACAACATGTTTCTTGATTTTGGTAAAACTTTATGGCCAAATCCACCTCCTCCTTCCACATTTTGTGCTTTTATATATGAAATTCTTTGTGAAAGAGAAGGTGATAAATTATTTTACCAAATAAAATGTGTTGGAGTAAAGAAATGTGATCGTTGTGGAAATCTAAGTTTGTTTCACTCAAAGTATCCTATTGATATGAATGATCAATCATTTTCTAATATAACAGTCAATTGGAAGAGATATGAATATATTAGCAGCATGACTTCACATTCTTCAAATGTTATTTCCAAAAGGATTGGTTTCAAAGTAGATAAAATCTGTGTGATAGATTTTTTGAAGAAGTTTGAGGAAGAAATTTATAAATACACCAAGCATTCACATAGAGCTCAATGGAAATACCTACAATTAGAAAAATCTCGTGAAGTGTTTCCACCAGGGACAATTTTGTTTGTAGTTGATTTTGCAGAGAATCACACATTCGCTGCACAAAAAGAAATATAGAGTGAATATTATTATTTTGATCAAATCACTATATTTTTCAATGTTCTATATAGAAATTCTCAATGGAGTCTTGATAACATAGAAAGAACCAACAACAATCGGCATGTTATTAAATAATATCACTTTTATATAAGTGATGATCGAGAACATGATACACATTATGTACAACATTGTTTTGATAAATTTTATGATTCATTGAAAGAACGTGGGATCAGATTCGATCGACATTGGATATCGTCATATGGATGTGTGGGTCAGTTCAAATATTCACGATTATTATATTGGTTGTGTCGTCTTCATAAGAAATCAACCATTACACATTGTTGGAATTTTTTTGAGATTGGTCATTGAAAAGGAGAGCACAACAGTGCAAGGGCTTGTGTAAAATGATCACTTTGAAGGTATCAAATGAACCCTCATGAAAATCGACTTGAATCTGTTGATCAATTTGTTGAATGGTGCAAACTGGCGCTAATCAATGAAAATAATATGTTAAGAGATGTGGGAAGGTGTGTATATATATACATGTTACACATGTAAAGAATATACTTTTATTCATGTGTTCATATTTAATGATATTGAATCATTTTCTTGGTAGATTTCAAGTTAACAAGTTCTTGTCTTATGCAGTTTTTTTTCATATCTTGGAATCCAAGATGTAAATATATCAATCCCATATGAATCTGGTACAATACATGGGACATGAAAAGTGCATTCATTTAAAATAAAACACTATCAAAATGTGTTTTCATTTTATAGAAGAAATGAATCTGGTTTTTGTTCAGTTTGCATAGAGGACACATAATCCATAGAGATTTGCAAAAAAAAGGCAGAATATGTTAAATCTTGGAGACATACCGAACTTAATATAAAAGAGAAAATTTCACTTGAAATCTCATAGGAGATGGAATCAAATGAAACTATAGTGTTAGTTGATGGAGATAGAGTTTCTGATCTTGTCAGAGAAGGCAATTTTTATGTTTAAATATTTAAACAACTTGTCAATGTATTTGTGTGATAATATAACACGAACTACTTGTTGGAACATATTGAATTATTTTCATAAGATGTATTTGTCATGGTTGCACCTATAGAAAACACTAAAAATGTGAAATACTATTTGATGAGATGCATAGAACAACAAATGAGGTTGTTAGAAGATTTTGATGATAACAATTTTATATATGAAAGACGATCCATCGTATTGAAAGGGTATTTTTTTCAAAAAACCTATCAAACTGATACTCATGTTCACTTTCAAGTCTACCAGTTGAATTCCATAAGTTGTCAATATAGTCATTTGGTATGTGCAGCGCACATAAAGTTAATAGAATATCAATCAATAAAAAAAACAAAAGTTAGAAAATGGAAAATGTCCAAAGACAATCATGAACATATAATTGAAGATGGCATACCATTACGATTTATTTAAACAAGTGACATGTACATTTCATAATTTTTTATTTTGCATTGAAGGTACACATATTTATGAATAACTAAGATTCTAGAATCATTTGGTTTAGTTTATTTTAATGGTCCATTCAAATAAGAAAATTTATATTTTTTAATGAATTATAATGTTTACCGAGCCTTATTTACAATTTGAGGGAAGAGCCTATAGATTGTATAGGGAACCTGAAATGACCTATACTTTGGGTGATTATACTAATCCTACAAATTATCCATCATAAGCATAAATCCTTTAATTCATAACCAATTTACTACATAGAGGATTTGCGTTCATTATTTGCAATGATTGAAATTCTTTTTCATATGAAGAGGATAACTTCATATCAAAACTAGAACCCATTTCCATGTCATTATAAGGGACTATTGATGGCTTAGAATTTTTTTCACTAAATGTATTACCTTTCATAAAACCATCCACCTCTCTATTAATATCTCAAGGAATAATATCATTCTACAAATAAAAAATAATAGGTCAGCTACTAAGGCTTGGTTTTTTGCATTTAGATTTTCATTTTTTTAATTGAATTTGGAGTATATTGACAATTCAATGTAGTGTATGATTAACATCCTAATTAAAAATTTTAGAGACATCTCAAAAACTATCAATTTTAATTATGAAATTGTCAATTTTGATTCCAAATGTGTTGATATATTAAATTCCTACAATGTGCATTTAGATTTCAATATCTTGAAGCAAATCAAACAAAATTAAAATTATGAGCTACTTGAAAAATGTGTATGATGGACCTAACACTACTTGTATTCTACACATTAAGCATAGTTTACATTAAGTTTGATTTAAAAAACCTAAGTTGAAAAAGAATTTGATTTTGTGACCTCATAACAAAAAATAAAAAATAACACCACCTACTAAGGCTTGGTTTACTGCATTTAGATTTTCAATTTTTTAATTGAATTGGGAGTATATTGAGAATTGAAGGTAGTGTACGTTTAACATCCTAATTAAAAATTTTAAAGACATCTTAAAAAGTATCAATTTTAATTATGAAATTGTGAATTTTGATTCCAAAAGTGTTGATATATTAAATTTCTACAATGTGCATTTGGGTTTCAATATCTTGAAGCAAATCAAACAAAATTCAAATTATGAGCTACTTTAAAAATATGTATGATGATCCTAACACTAATTATGTAGTGGCCAAAAAATCAACAAGCCTAGTAAAATCCTTACAACTACGCATAACATTTCTAACATAGAATTTCTGAGTGCGTAAATAATTCATTAGCTTCAAATAAGCATATAAAATTTCAGCAGAATTTAACATTTAACATTTAACGACATCATAAAAATAACTTAGCAATTTCATAAACAAATTACCTACTTTTGATGCTAATTTATGTCGATATGATTGTCCTTTCCCTGTTGCCTTGTTGTTGCCTTGCTACTGCCTGATGCACTAACCAACTCTGACCAAACTGACTAACCTCCCAGCCATCTAGGAGAAGCCTGTTCGGCTCCCTAGCTCTAGGAAACCGAAAGGAATTCTGCCCCCCGTGCCCAAAACCCCTAGCAACCCGGTGCCCCTTGCAATGATACTCAAAGACTGTAAAAAACCACCACAGAACCAGAAAATCCAAGCCAAGAAACCAGAACTCTCATCCTCCTCCAAAATGATTCCTCCCCCCAAAATAATGATCTCTTCCCGTAAGACTCCTCCTGTCATATCCCCCCTTCACCGACTCTCTCCCCCTCATTAATTTCCTTATCCATTTATTCATTATCTTATCCTTTTATTTAATGTTTCTTATCCCCTCCGTATACGTAAGTCTTTAATAAATTAAATTATTAACCCCATTAACTTATTACCCATGTCATTGAATGTGATATGTAATTAATTAATTAATCAATCAAAAGTTATAAGCAATTAACTAATAAATAAATATTTAATTAATATTATTAATGCTAATCAATATTTAATTAAGACCATATTAAGACAATTAATTATAATTAATAATCCCTATACATCTATTTAAGCAGGGTTGTTACAACTTATATTGTACACATTAAACATAGTTTCCATTAAGTTTGATTGAAAAAACTTAAGTTGAATAATAATTTCATTTTGTGATCGAATAACCAAAAATAAAAAAATAGCAAAATCTACTAAGGCTTGGTTTGTTGTATTTAGATTTTCATTTTTTTAATTGAATTTGGAGTATATTGAGAATTCGAGGTGGTGTATGATTAACATGTCCTAGTTAAAAATTAATAGCAGTAGTGAATACTTCCATTAATGGCATGTGTCATATTAATGGCACTAGTGAATACTTCCAATGTGCAAAGGATTGATAATCCATCAACCCTTTTGCACCATTTTTGATACATAAACAATTTATATTAATATAAATTTTAATGAAAACTTCTTATATTAAAGTATATATTTTTTTACCTATTAAAATAGGTTAGATCATGTTTTTATTTAAATTTGTATTTAAAGTATATTTTACTTCACATTTACTTGAATAAATATATTGAAAGATCGAAAAGAAACCAAAGATGAACATAACCAGTTTACTATTGGACTGTCATTTCATTATGAATTTTCAATAAAGAAACCAAGGATGAACATAAGCAATTTAGTTTTGGACTGTCATTTCATTATGAATTTTCAATTTTGAGTTCAGAGTTTTTACTAAATTTTGGATTGATAGGAGTCTACGCCCTATCAAAATAAAGGAGGGGCCTAGATTGATGCAATGATCAATATGCTTAAATTTATAAAAGCATTGTTAAATTCAATTGATTATCACTTGAATGGAATGGAATAAAATCCATATCACCCAATGAAAACTAGCTTTTTCCTTGGTAGTCTAATACTAATTTTTCATCACCATGGACTCAGACTTTCTTTTTATGTTTTCACTCTCATAAGAAGCTCTTATATATTTTTAATATACAATATTGTTTGTTGTTTTTTCCATTCTAATATTATTAATAGGAGGAAATTGAGAATTCTAAAATCCAACTTGAGCAACCCGCTAGTCCTCAACCTTCAGCTCTGAGTGTTGTTTGGGGTAAGGGGCTCTAAAGTGGAAAATTATAATTTGATGATTTGTTTGACTATTTTCAACCATATTTGCAAATCGAACAAAATTGAAATTATAAGTTGTAGAAACAATAATTTGATTATAATTTGATGATATGTTTGACTATTCAATGATATTTGCAAATCAAACAAAATTGAAATTATAAGTTGTACTTGACATAGTACAATGATGTTTATAAATAAAATGAAATAAAACATTTTTAATTTCAATGCAATATCATAAAACATAAATTAACCTTTTACCAGATCATAAAAATTGAAATTATAAGCTCACCATAAAACATAAATTATCCTTGAACACCATCATAAAAATTTAAATTATAAGCTATTGACTATTTATAAATGAACAATAAACAATATATTTCACCATCATAAACAATATAAGAGAAATAAAAAATGAAACAATAAACAATATATTCCACCATCATAAACAATATAAGAGAAATCAAAGATGAAACAATAAATTGATATTTTGAGTTCTCTCTCTATATATGATAAAGTTTTTAATAATTAACTGCCAAATACATAGGTTACACAACCATTTTTAGCTAATAAAAAAAACTAAGATGCTTGACTAAAACATTTAGCTCCAAAATTTTGGACTTTAATCCATCACTTTAAGATAGATGACTTCATACCTGCAAAAGAAAACATTTTTTGAATTCAAAATTTATAAATTAAAATTAAAATATATCTACAAATCTAAAATAAAATGTATACATACCATTTTAGACAAATAAAACAAGTTTTGATTAAAGAAAAATTGGCATACATACCAATAGAGTTAAGTTTCATCCTCCAACATACTCTTTTCCACCAAATATAATTGTTATCACTGAAAAAATGTTTGTAGCATTCCACACAATGGTGTAAGAAAGACATCAATGCCAACAACAATTAGTCCACCTACAACACCAAAATCCATCAAAAAGGAAAAAAATATATAATTGGTTCAAAAATAAAAGTGTGCAAATTTACCAAAGGAAGCGCACACACAATGCACATAATGTCCAGGCAATCACACCCCTCAGCGTGCACTATGTGCAAGATGTGCGACTGTCTATGAGAAAATTCATGCACTTCTCATGAATGGTGCATTTATGAATCTTTTCGGCCTCTCAACCACTTCTAGTCTGAGCCCCAACACAATTTGACACTCAGATATGAGCGAAATCCATATTGGAGGCTGGTCAAGGGCTAGGAAGTGCCCTAAAAGGCCCCTTGTTCACACTATGAACCAGTTGTATATTTCCATGAATGGAGACTATAAACATGTGCCATGGGTGTGCTAGAAAAATAAGAACTTCAAGGTATTGTTATGCTGCAAGAATTCTTCTTGGAGAATCCTCTTTTCTCTTTGAATCATTCAAGCACAATAGCAAGGGCCATTCCACTCACCTTTTAAGAGGATTGGCATTGTATTTATTCACCATTTCCACTTTCCATTGCATGAAAATAAGATATCTCTATTAGGGAACTCAAGAGCCCTCCCAAGGAGGAAGAGGGGGTTCATAAGTCTCTGCCTTTCTCTACGATGTTTATCCTATCAATATATTTATCCATTGGTAGCTATATGATGGTCATTTTTTTATTTTCATGGTTTTAGTTCTTGCAAGCTTCTCTAACATTTTCTTATTTATTTTTTGTTTTTATTTCTTTGTTTTATGTGTATTTAGTTATTTAATCAACTCACAAACCTTTTTCTTGTTTAGCTGACTTGACTAAGAAGGTAAGCATTTTATTTTTTTTCACCCATGTGGGAAAACCAACACAACATATTGACGACCATACTAGGGATCAATATCAAATTCCTCCCTATTTAAGTCTTGAGAGAACTTATTTCTAATTGTTTTGATATGGAGGTATAAAAACCGGCCTAGTCAAGCCTTCTAAATTTAAAATTCAGAGCCAAGGCAAGAGCATTTCACTTGGAAATTTCTTTCCCAATGCATGATAGGAATTGGACAATTTTCAAGGCACACAGACGTGCACTTTTTGAACTATGTTCATGGAATACTTCATTACTCTATGCATTATGTGCCCTCTGCGCGCCTATCAAAACTACAACCCATGCACAAGTTCATGTTTTGAAAATTGTAAGGGTTTTCATGAGTGGTTTCAAGGCCCCTAGCCTTCAAATTTTAATTTCTTACACTTTGTAAAGAAACTACACTTCACTTAGAGTCGTTTATTACAAGAAAGGTTAGCTAACATAAGCACATAGGGGTAAAAAACAATCACTATTCTTCTCTTTTCTTTGTTTCCACATGGATGGCTCATTTGGAATTTAAAATTTTGAGTTGAAGTTATTGCTAAATGTCAAACACAATCAATTAATTTGGAACTAGAAATCAATTTTAACCATCAAGTATTGTCTTCCCCCGCACCCAAGTGTGATCTCGAGAATTAGAAAAGGTGGTTGAAAGGAAATTTCATCTCCCTTAAAAAATTATTACGAGAAGACAAAGCCCCCCTAGGGTTCCTCTTAGTTTTGGAAATCATGTTAAAAGTTTTGTAAGGGCCCATACATGTCCACATGTTTGCAATCTTAGGATAGTTTCTAAAATATTTCTTAGTTTAGAAAACACTCTAGGGACGCTTAAAATTTCAAGTAACGAGCCCATACATTCCCACATGTCTACAATTCTAGGATAGTTTCAAAAGATTTCTTAGTATAGACAACATTCTAGGGGGTTTAAAGGATCAAGTTAGGAACCATATGTCAACATTGCTAGTTATTTAGGGCTTTAAATATTCCACAAGGCTGTACCAAAGAACCATAGTAAGCTAGGTGAGAATATTTTTAAGGACCAAAGGAAGTCCACATGCTACAATCTTACACTTAACTTATTAAAAAATATTTTTCACACTTTTCACTTTATTGCACATAAAGCCACTCCTCACACACAAAATTTCTATTAGAATAGTGGATTTTGAACTAAGATTTCTTTTTAAATACTAATAAAATAATTCAAACGAATTACGAAAGATCTGATTACTTCTTTGGAAATTATCCACACCAATTTAATTCAAACTAGGTTGGTCCATGACCCCAATCGCTCAGCCCACCACATCTAAAAAATTTCTAACAACGCACTAAATTTTTCTCCACAGGAGGTGCTAAAAGAATTTTTTAGGCTAGGTAGGATCTCGAGGGTAGGCATCCAAATAACCCCCCATTATTAGGTTCTCACATTTTGAAACAATAGAAGTTGAGAATAGGTATCTTTCAAATCCTCCAAGTTAAGTGTTCCTATACAATAAGGTAGGGAGATACCCATGAAGGGTCGAAGGTTGAGGTTTGGTTTTTCTGCGCATCCCTCCTTGAGTCACCCAACTCTTGTGAGGGTATCCATCCCATGAGCCATTTCTTAGGACAAAAATATAAATGTTGCACTTTGACGGAGGTACTTAGTGGCCAAACATAGGATATCTACCCAAGTGGAGGTTGTGGGCTGCAATCGCGTGTTGATCATATTTTGTGTGTCTATTGGTAAATATCACTAGCTCTTTCGGGATATGCACCCTCTACCCCCCATTATAACTGATTACTTAAACCTTCACTAGTTCCTCTTATGGTGGCTACAAACCCCACTGTTCAATGTTATTTGAAGGCCCAATGATAAATCGATAGGAAGCATGGTAGGTCTTTTAGGACATGAGGATTTGCTTTTGTTTTTCCTCCATGCGGACAAAATCCACCTATCCACGTGCTTGTTTACTTTACATTTGATTTATGTATAATGTTCATTTGATTACATGCAATTGAGATTTATACTATTTTGTGAAGGTCAAAAGCTCTTGTTCATTTATTTCTCTCTTGTCACCATTTTCACACATTCACTTTGCTAGTTAGAACCATAGGGGAACCATAGAATCCCCATCATTCTAGATGCTTGCATAATATCCCTCCTCTTCTAGGAGGATTCCCTAGTCTTTCCAACTCACCAACTCAAACATCTCACACCCCAGTGAGTGCTACTATTTTTGGGATCAACTTTACTTGGTTCCACTTTTCTTGGGTCAAATACCCAAGGCCATCCATCTATTGGCTCTCCTTCAAAATGAGGTGAGGGTCAAACTTCTTCTCAAAGAAGAAGCAAAAACCCACCAAATCCCTCTCAAGGGATAGGTCCATTACATACACAACACAATGGTTAGAACTAATCCTCCACCAAATCCCCCTATGACACACTTGGCATCCCTCAACATTCCTGATTTAACCAAACTCACGAATGATCCTATTTTGCATGATGCCACTTGGCCTAATATGCCTACGAAATATCCTTCAGATATTCCAAATTTTGAAGGAAAACCAGGGGAAGATTCCACCAACCATGTTATGACCTTCCACTTATGGTTCTCTTCAAACAAAATCATGGATGACTCCATCCACTTGAGGTTGTTTCAAAGAAATATCATGGATTCATCAGCCAAATGGTATGTCGACGAAAAACCAAGGTCCCACATGACCTTTAAATCATTGGCCAATGCCTTTTTGTCTTTTTTCCAATTACCAGTTCGTCATGACACTAGTTTAGAATTTATCTACAAGTTCAAACAAGTCACTGCTATCCATATAGCCAACCATATCCATCAATGGCATTGGCAACATATTTTGTGTAAAGAAGAAACCACCAAAGAACAATGTCTTGATTGGTTTCTTAAATCACTCGTCCCTGTGATTGCAAAGGATGTAACATCCAATTTTCCTCAATCAAAAGAGGAAGCCATCAACAAAGCCCAACAATTTGACCTCATATATGCCCAATCAGGTTACTTGTACATAGCATTTCATGATGCACCCAAACCCATACCATTTGGCTAGGAGAAAATAGGGATGTCCCATGTTGCAGATGGGTTGATTGGTTCTATAATGAATATCAACACTTACGGCCACTCATCACCCACTTATGGTGAAAATCAATATCCGCAACCATATGGAGGGATGTCTTATTTCCCTCCTCCCACTCACCAACAATCATATCCTATTGTTCCTTATCATTCATTGGGGGGACCCCCAACAGTACCTCAGATGCATTCGGTCTCTCAATCCATCTTGGGTCCACCCCCAACTCCTGTATACAACCCCAAAAGTAGTGGAAGTACTTCAACTTCCTATATGTCATATGGATCGTATCCACAAAACAATCCATATTTTCCATTCCTTGGTCCTCCCCAACCAGTTGCTCCTCCACCAGGATAGCCACATGTCGACGATAAAAATTTTCTACACTCTCCCATTCAATAGGTTCACACTTTTGAAAATTTGAACACGGAAAATCTGGCTCACCATCCAGATAATGCCAAAAAGAAAGGGAAAAATCGAAACAATAACAACGTGGGACCAGGAGAAAATAAACCCCAATGAAACTATCCCACTGGGGGAAACCAGAATCAAGGCAACCAAACCCCCCAAGGGGGAGACAATAACAATAAATCATGACAAGAGAAGAAAAATAACCTCAGAACTTACTTCCCTTGCACTCTATTTGGTGAGTATGGACAATATACTCACCACTTCCCCCAAATTGTTGATTACAAATAGATGAAATTGTTGATACTGAGAGGGGGTGAATCAATATCAAGTACAATTTAAAACCTTTTTCAACTTATACTTAAACCATTCAACTATATTCAATAAGCAATGAAAAATAGTATAACATTTACACCAATACACCACAATACACCATCCACAATATATGAGAAATAATCAATAGTTATTGTTCAAGGTAAGTAATGACTTCCAAAGGTATCTACAACTTCCAAATGTAAAGGGAGGGATAAACCTCTAATAGGAAGATACAATCCTCCAATATGAAGAGAGGATTTAACTCTCCATCCTTTCCCCTTCCTTCCACCCAAGAATATATGAGAGATAATAAAACTTTTCATTAAATCATCACCATCAACCAACCATCACATAGAACCTGATAATGCTTCATGAGACTTCTTCAATTTCTGCAATTATTAAATTCTTGAAATAATCAGATCCTGTAGATACTATTACTCAATGTATTCTCTGAAACGTATCCAAGTTTCACTCCTTGAATCCTCCACAAAAATAAGTTATAGAGAGAATGATAGAATTTGTTCAATTATGGTTTATTGAGGAGACTGAACTTGTACAGAATTCCTCGCGCTCCATAATTAACATCAGATTCTGAAACTCATTCAAAAAAAACTACAGTCCATAATAGTTCCAATGCAATTTTTCCCACTTCATTTGGATTCTCTATGAATACGTTATGATTGTTTTACCCGGAACACTTGTTTATTGAATAGCTTCAGGACTAGTCAAAAATCCTATCTTCCATAGAGTGTATCTCCATAATTATAGAGAATAAAGAGTTGAAACTTTTACCATGGATACCTTGATATGTACTCTCAATACCATATCAATTTCACCATCTTAATCATTCTAGAAAACAAATTATAGCGAAAATGGTAGCATGACTTGGAAATAACATACCTTAGAACACATCACCAAAAGACTTCATCCTCCCTTGAAATATGACCTTTTTTACTAGGGATGATTTTAGGGGATAAATTTCTCTCATGGGCTAATTTTATATGGTTTTTCGAAAAACAAGATTCACTATTTTAAAAATGATTCGCCCAAATTCTATAGGATAAAATTATTTTACCTTAAAAAATCACCAAAATTTTATAAAATGTATATAAAATCCTTAGAAATTTGAATATTTTTACAAAAATATCGCCAAACATTCATAGTTGGAACATGAAGTATTACTAAGATTTGCCAAGGTTTCTATATTTTAAAATAAATTTTCATCCTTAAAATCATCCATGTTCTTTACTTCTAATTTTCCATAGAAATTCGACTTGTGTATCAAATGAATGTATAATGATATTTATTTATACTATTTATTTCACTTCCTTTTAACATTAGGGCCGACCTGACACTTTCTTATTTTGTAATTATGTTCTTTAATTATCCTCAGGGCCTACATGTACTTCCTTCTTCAATTCACTTTGTCAGCTTCAAAAACTCATTTCTCCTCAACCATGAGGATCCACGTGATGTGCCACATACCACCAGAAACAACATGATGTATACTATTCATCCATGGGTTTTGTATCTACATGTGCATTGTCCTTCATTTCCAAATACCTTCATCAATATTGCGGTCCAAAACCCATGACTAGGGTTGACATCAATGACAACAACCAATAATCCAATAATCTCCCCCTTTGCCATTGATGGCAACACTCATGCTCCCCCTATCATCATGATCCCAATTTATCCCCCCCTTTGACATCAATGGAAAAGCGTAGGGATTCTCCCCATGAGTTTAATGGAAAAAGGTAACTCTCCTCTTTGGGGTTGCTCCCCCTGAACATGTTGTACTCAATAATACTTCATCCTTATTTTTGGTCTTTGGGACTTTTTTTTCCTTGGAATCCTTTTATGTGGCTTCTATATTCTCTCTCTTATTCTTGTCTAGGATGCATATGTTGGTCGGTCTTGTTGTTGCAGTTGCAACCAATCTTCCTGAGTTATTTTCTATGATTTTACATTTTCAGGAGTCAAACGTAAGAGTGTATCCTTGATCAAATATTTGCTGACACTGAGGAGATTATGCTTCAGATGTTCAACCAATAGGACTTTTCCTGCTTATACATTTTCACTTCCAAGCTTTACAATTCCTTTTCCAAGTATTTTAGTAGATGAGTCATGTCCAAATGTAACATTTCCACCTTTTTTCTTCAAGCTGACTTTGATCTCCAGTCATATGAGATGAGCACCCACTGTCTATGAACCTTTCATCTTCTTCTTTGCATTCTTTAGCAACCAATGTTATTTGATAGTTTTCATTTTTTGGAATTTCCTTCCTTTTCCACGTTGTAGCTGGTATACAGACATTTGGCATATGATTATGTCCCTTCATCTCTCTGCAATCTTGTGCTTTAAGACCAAGATTATTGCACTTGTAACATACAATATTTTGATCCATTAATGGATCAAATGGATTATAATTTATGTTGATAGGTCTACAAACATTTCCATATCTACTATTTTCACCATTCATGTAGCTTGAATAACTAATTGATTGCCTTGTGTCCAAAATCTCCACAAGTATAACAATGTCCAAGAAAGAAATTTTGATACCTGGGAGTAAGTGATCTTCTTTCTGGTGTGGTCCATCTAGATTCACGATCTATTCTTCTGTAGTTTTCCTCATAATGATTTCTTTCATACATGATGGGAGAGGATCTTCTTGATGTCTCATTCATTATGAATTATAGTCTTCTATCTTGTTGTTCAACTTGTTCTGGAGTGTTCGTTTCATCATTTCAATCTTCCTTCTCTTGTTTTCTTGTCTTCAAACTATCATTGTATGCTAGTCCTGTCTTGTCATTTGGATATATTTGATTGCTAAGGATCTCATCTAATTTGTCAGTGCTTTTTTCAAACTTCTTCAACTTTTTTGTTATCAATAATAGCTCCCCTTTTGTGTGATCCAATTCTATTTTCAATTTCACATAATCTTCTAATTATTCCTTCAAGCTATTAATGCTATTTTCAAGCTTGTAATTCTCTTCTTCACAACTACTCAATTCACCTTTTAGTATTATGTTTGTTCTTCTAACCTTGCTATTTTAAGTTTCAACATGCTTCAAATTTTCAAGATTCTCATCTTCTTGTTCACTCTCTTCATTGTCTTTGTATCCGTAAAAGGAATCAAGGTTGGTTTCTTCATCTGAATATTCTTCACAAATGATTTCTTCTTCTTTAGAATTATTTTGATCATCATCCTGTTGGGTATGTGTTTTATTCTTTCCATGTGTGTGTGGGCACGTCAGGTTCGACAACTATGTCTAACAATCCTTCATGTTGTGTGCGTAAGGCGCTTTCCTAGGGGGGTCCCAGGGGGGGACAGGTATGACCCCCCTTGGTTACGCGCAACGCTTGTGGAAACACCCCAAAAATTTTGTTTGGGGCAACTTTTGCCATTTTTAGCGGATTTTGCTATTTTTAGCGGTTTACTAAATTAATCTTGATTTAATGGATTAGGGTTTTGGTATCTATGGAATACCTAAAAACATTGTATATATTGTATGGTGAATGGTGAAATTCGATAATGAATATAAGAAAGGTTTTCCCAGTTGAGGGTTTCCAGTATAAAATCTTTGTATAATCTGTGTATGAGCCATTGATTAAATTTTGTTTTGATTAAGAATTTATATGCATTGCTTTACTTCATAGGTTTAAAACTTACATGTGATATCAAAGCATGTTTTTTTCTTTAGAGGGATGCCTTTGTTGTTGAGGGTTTGGTTCGGTCTTGATAGATCAAGTTTATCTCCGGTCTATGATAAACTTGGTTTTAGTGGGAGCTTTTGCAGTGGTGATTTGAGTGTAGAAAGAGGATTGGCAAGCTCTTCTAGAATTGAGATAGAGAAGTTCAACGGTAAAAAATTTGAGCTATTGAAGTTGAAGATGGAGGACCTTCTTGTAGACAAAGAACAATGGATCGTTGTGGATCCTAGTACACAACCTACTAGTACACCATCTACTAGCACATAGGATACTGGTACAAAACCTACCAGTACACCGCCTACTGGTATGTCGAAGGAATATTGGGAGAAGTTGGAAAAAAGAGAAAGGAGTACTATTCAACTCTGCCTGGAAGATTTGGTGTTGTTGAATGTCTCAGGAGAGTCTATAGCCAAGAACTATGGGGTAAGTTGGGGAATTTGTATCAATCAAAGTCCTTGGTAAAGAAGTTGTTTCTTCAAAAGAAGTTGTATCATCTTAGGATGGAATATGGAGATTATGTGACAGAACATCTAAATTCCTTTAATACTCTAGTAAGTCAACTTGTCCCTATTAATATTACTATTGTAGAAGAAGATACGTGTATTACTTTGTTATTTTATTTGCCAGACTATTGGGATAATCTGGTTGTAGAAATTGGTAGTACCACTCAATCTAAATTGAAGTATGAGGATGTAGTTTCATCCTTGTTATATGAAGAGATGAGGTGTAAAAACATGGATGCTCATAGCACAGATGATTTATTTGTAAGAGGTCATACCCAAGATAGGAATCCTAGTAAGCCTTCAGGGGGGAGATCTAAATCTACAGGTAGATCTAAGTCTTCAGGAAAATCTTTGAGGAAATGCCGGAAGTGTGGTAAAACAGGGCATTATAAGAAAGATTGCAAGTCTAGGAAGGTTGAAAAACCAAAGGGATTTGATAGTACCTCTTCCACAGAGGTCAAAACCTCCACTGAAGAAGGACGTGATGTTTACCTAGCATCTACAAGTACACATGAAGACCGTGATGTATGGTTGATAGACTCAGGTGCATCATACTATATGACTGATCATAGGGAGTGGTTCTCTGAATATGAAAAATATGATGGTGGTGATGTATTCCTAGGAGATGACTCGACAACAAAAATCTTGGGATGTGGAAGGGTTAAGCTACTTCTAAAATATGGAAGGATTAGAACACTCCCTAGGGTTTTTCACATTCCAAAACTTGTCAAGAGCATAATATATGTAAGCAAGTTGGATGATGCAGGAGTGGATACTGTATTTGGAAAGAACACCTACAATATGGTACGAGGAGCAATGGTATTGATCAGGGGAGTTCGGTGTGGAAATCTATACAATTTGTTGGAAAGCACTTATATTAATGGGTGTAACAGTTATGTTGTCCTTGAGAAGACAAATAAAGAAGACAAGACCAATATTGTCTCTGAAAAGAAGACCATGTCATGGCATCAAAGACTGGGGCATATTGGAGAAACGGACCTTCGAACACTACATGTTAAAAGCATGGTTGAAGGTATGTCTAATTGCACTCTGGATTTTGATTTCTATGAACATTGTATATATGGTAAACAGAATCAAGTAAGATTCCCATCTGGTGCTACAAGAGCAAAGGGGATCTTAGAGTTGATACACAATGATGTGTTTGGACCTGTTCCTATTCCATCCCTAGGTAAATCTATGTATTCTGTTTCATTCATAGATGATCTTTCAAGGAAAAGATGGATTTATTTTCTTAGAAAGAAATCTGAGGTATTTGATAAATTTAAAGGGTTTAAGGCTCTAGTAGAAAATCAGATAGAGAAGAAAATAAAGGTATTGGGAATAGATAATGGTGGAGAATTATGCGGAAATGAATTCAAAGAATTTTGTAAGAAGTGTGGTATAGAAAGGTAGAAGACTACTCCATACACTCCTCAACAGAATGGAGTTGCATAAAGGATGAACATGACACTAATGTAAAAATCAAGGAGAATGCTCAGCGATGTCAGGTTAGGACAAGAATTATGGGTAGAGGCAGTAGGTACAACATGGTACCTGGTCAATCGATCACCTTCATCAGTGTTAGATGATAAAACTCCACATGAGGTATGGTCTGCAAAGAAACCCTCTCTTCAACATCTTAGAGTGTTTGGTTGCGATGCTTATGTACATGTTCCAAAGGAAAATAGGAGTAAGCTGGATAAAAAGGTTGAAAAGTGTATCTTTATTAGTTATAAATAAGGTGTGAAAGGTTATAAGCTTTGGAACCTAGAAACCAAGAACATTGTTTACAGTCGAGATGTTGTTTTCAGAGAGTTAAAAGATGTGTCCAAACAAGAATTCCTACCAATGCAAGATGAACCTAAGAAAATATAGCTTGAGTTGGGTGATGCAAAATCTGAATCATCTGAAGAAGAGGAAGCAGAAGAAGAAGAAGAAGAAGAAGAAGAAGAAGAAGAACCTCATACCCCAGTATTGAGGAGATCAGTGAGAGATAAAAGCCAACCAAAAAGGTATAGTCTACCTGATTTCCATTCCAATTTTTCTTTATCTATTACTAATGATGATCCCAAAACTGTCAAGGAAGCAGCGAATTTAGAGGATAGTAAACTCTGGAATAAGGCCATGGTTGAAGAAATGGATCCCTTGGATAAGAATGAGGCATGGGATATAGTTGAGTTTCCAGCTGGAAGAAACTATGTTGGTAGAAAATGGTTGTTTAAGAAGAAGTTTAATTCACAACGTAAAGTGGAGAAATACAAAGCTTGGTTAGTAGCAAAATGTTATTCCCAGGTTGAGGGAATTGACTTTGGTGAGATTTTATCTCTTGTTGCTAAGTTAACTTCTATTAGATTTCTTTTATCTATTGTTATTGCTTTTGATATTGAAGTGGAATAGATGAATGTGAAGACAACATTCCTACATGGGGATCTGGAAGACGAAATCTACATGAAGCATCAGAAGGCTTTGTAGTGAAGGGAAAGAAAGCGCTAGTCCATAAGCTAAAGAAGTCACTATATGGTCTGAAGCAATCACCTAGGATGTGGTACCAAAAGTTTGACACATACATCCTTGGATTGTGATTTGTAAGAAATAAGGTTGATCACTATGTATATTCCAAGCAGGTTGGTAATCACTTCATTTATGTAGTGTTGTATGTTGATGACATGTTGTTGGTAGGAAATAACATGGATGTTATCAAGGAGGTGAAATTCCAGCTATCTTCCAAATTTGACATGAAGGATCTCAGTGTTGCTAACTACATTTGAGGAATGGAGATTAAAAGAGATCGTGCAAACAAGAAACTCTAGTTGAATCAGAGAAAATATGTTGAGATGATATTGCAGAGGTTTAATATGCATGGAAGTAAACCGGTCAAGGTTCCTATTCCTATAGGTGTAAAGTTATCTGTAGATCATTGTCCCAAGACATAAGAAGAAGAAGATCACATGTCCCATGTTTTGTATGCCAGTGAAGTTGGCAGTTTGATGTATGCAATGGTCTATACTAGACCAAACATTGCATATGCAGTGGGATTTTTGAGCGGGTATATGTCAAAACCAGGGAAGGAGCATTGGACAATAGTAAAGAGGGTCTTTAGGTATCTTTGTGACACTACCAGTTATGGATTGTGCTACCAAGGAAGAATTGGCTTTGACAAAGTGGTGGAAATACATGTCTTTGTTGATGTAGACTGGGCTGGAGATCTAGATCGAAGAAGATATACAAGTGGGTATGTGTTTAACCTATTTGGAGGGGAAATCAGTAGGATGAGAGAAAGACAGGCTATAGTGGCTCTCTCGACTATAGAAGTTGAATACATGGAAGCCACTCATGTAAGCAAGGAAGCAGTATGGTTACAAAGATTGTGTTCAGGTATTGGGTTGGTACAATAAGAAGTGATATTATATTGTGACAATCAAAGTGAAATATTCCTAGAAAAGAACCCAACTTATCATTCGAAGACAAAGAATATTGATGTTCAGTATCATTTTGTGAGACACATGGTTGAGAAAAAGAAGTTGTTGCTGGAAAAGGTTGACACTTTGAAGAATGTTGCATATTCATTGACAAAGTCTGTGAGAACATAAAATTTATCCTAGTGTAGAGTAACAATGGGAATTGCTTCCCTGGATTGTTGACGATATAATCCCCTAGACCCCTAGATGCAAAGAAAACAACAAGTGGGAGAATGTTGGGTATGTGTTATATTATTTGCATGTGTGTGTGTGGGCGTGTCAGGTTCAAAAACTATGTCTGAATATCCCTCTATTAGTTCTCTTTATGTCGTGTGTGTCAGGCGCTTTCCTAGGGGGTTCCCAGGGGGGGGGCATTTTTTGCTACTTTTAGCGAATTTTTCTATTTTTAGCGATTTACTAAATTAATCCTGGATTAAGGGATTAGGGTTTTGGTATCTACAGAATACCTAAAAAAATTGTATATATTTTATGGTGAATGGTGAAATTCGATAATGAATATAAGAAAGGTTTTCCTGGTTGAGGGTTTCTGGTATAAAATCTCTGTGTAATTTGTGTATGAGCCATTGATTAAATTTTGTTTTGCTTAAGAATCTATATGCATTTCTTTACTTCACAGGTTTAAAACTTACACATCCTAGGTTTATTGAGTTTTAAAGAGGATTTCTCCTCCGTCATTATCTTCTTCATCACTCTCATCTAAGCAGATGTCATCATCCTTGGAGTAGAAGCTCATTTTATTGTTGAGACTTCTCTTTTTATAGTAGCAGTTTTCAACAATATGTCTTATTCTACCAGAGTTAAAGCATTTGAGAGGAGACTTACCTTTGTATCTTCCACTTCCCTTCTGAAACCTTCTTACAAAATTTTATATTTCTTCATCAAGGTCATTATCCTTTTCTTTTGTCATATTTATGGCCTTAGAGGATTCTTCATTGTTTGACTGGTCACTTTCTGTACCTATTCTCATTTTATATGCTATAAGAGACCCATGTAATTCATCCATTGTCATTTTGGTCAAGTCCCTAGTTTCTTCAATGGCGGAGACCTTAGCATTATACTTCAAGAGAAGTGCTCTCAACACTTTTTGTACAACCAACGATTCATCAAGCTCTTCACCTAATCCTCTGATAGCATTAACAAATTCATCAACTCTAATAAGATAGGTTGCAATATCTTCCTTTTCATTCATCTTCAAATTTTCAAATTATGCTCTATGTCATTGAAGCTTGACCTGCTTAACTTTTGGATCACCTTCGTAGATACTCTTGAGTTTTTCCCATACCTCTTTAGTAGTGCTGCAACCAATCACTTTGCTAGCAATGGTTGGTGCCAATGCTGCTAGAATAAAATGTCTAGATTTTGAATTACAACTCATAAGCATCTTCTCATTTGGATCGGTTGGAGAATTATTTGGGATTACATAGCCATTTACAACTAAGTACCAAATGTCTACTCCCAAATTCATTAGGTAAGTTTTCATTATATCACTCTAGTAAGCATAATTTCTTCCATCATATTTTTGAATCCCATTTGAAATGTGCTCATGGTCATCCATCTCTGCTCAGGATTTTCCTTCCACTGGTTAAATTGTTCTGAAGACAACCTGCTATGATACCTATTGTTGATACTAAGAGGGGGGTGAATCAGTATCAAGTACAATTTAAAACCTTTTTCAACTTATACTTAAACCATTCAAATATATCCAATGAGAAATGAACAATAGTAGAAGAGTTACACAAATACACAACAATACACCATGCACAATATATGTTAAATAATCAATAGTTTTTGTTCAAGGGAAGTAATGACTTCCAAAGGTAGGTACAACTTCCAAATGTAAAGGGAGGGATAAACCTCCAAGAGGAAGATACAATCCTCCAATATCAAGAGAGGATTTAACTCTCCATCCTTGCCCTTTCTTCCACCCAAGAATATATGAGAGATAATAAAACTTTACATTAAATCATCACCATCAACCAACCATCACATAGAACCTAATAATGCTTCTTAAGATTTCTTCAATTTATGCAATTATTAAATTCTTGGAATACTCTAATCCTATAAATAATATTACTCAGTGTATTCTCTGAAACTTCTCCAAGTTTCACTCCTTGAATCCTCCACAAAAAGAAGTTATAGAGAGAATGGTAGACTTTGTTCAATTCTGGTTTATTCAGGAGACCAAACTTGTACATAATGCTCCGTGCTCAATATTTAACATCAGTTTCTGAAACTCTCACAAAAGAAACTACAGTATGTACTCTTTCCAATGCAATTTTTCCAACTTAATTTGTGTTCTCTATGAATAAGGTATGATTGTGTTACCCGGAACACCTGTTTATTGACTAGCTTCAGGACTGGTCAAAAACACTATCTTCCACAAAGTGTATCTCCATAATTATAGAGAATTAAGAGCTAAAACACTTACCACAGGTACCTTGATATGTTTTCTCAATACCATATCAATTTCACCATCTGAATCGTTCTAGAAAAAGATTTATAGCAAAAATGGTATGATGGCCGGAAAATAACATACCTTAGAACAAATCACCAAAAGACTTCATCCTCCCTTGAAATCCAGCCTTCTTTACTTCTGATTTTCCACTGAAATTCAACTTGTGTATCAAATGAATCTATAATGATATTTATTTATACCATTTATGTCGGTTTCTTTTAACATTAGGGTCGACCTGATACGTTATTATTTTGTAATTTTGTTCTTTAATTATCTTCAGGGCCTACATGTACTTCCTTCTTCAAATCACTTTGTCATCTTCAAAAATTCATTTCTCCTCAACCATGAGGATCCATGTGATGTGCCACATACCACCAGAAACAACATGATGTATACTATCCATCCATGGGTTTTGTATCTGCATGTCCATTGTCCTTCATGTCCAAATACCTTCATCAATCTTGCGATCCAAAAAACATCACTAGGGTTGCCATCAATGACAACAACCAATATTCCAACAATCTCCCCCTTAGTCATTGATGGCAACACACATTCTCTCCCTATCATGAGCATCCCAATTTCTCTCCCCCTTTGACATCAATGTAAAAGGGTAGGGCTTCTCCCCATTATTTTAATGGCAAAAGGTAACTCTTTTTTTTGGGGTTGCTCCCCCTAAACATGTGGCACTCAATAATACTTCAACCTTATTTTTGGTCTTTGCTACTTTTTCTTCCATGGAATCCTCTTCTGTGGATTCTATCTTCTCTCTCTTCTTCATGTCTAGGATGTATATGTTGTTCGGTCTTCTTGTTGTAGTAGCAACCAATCTTCTTGAGTTATTTTCTCTGATTTTACATTTTCGGGAGTCAAACGTAAGAGTGTATCCTTGATCACATATTTTGCTGACACTGAGGAGATTATGCTTCAGATATTCAACCAATACAACTTTTCCTACTTTTACATTTTCACTTCCAAGCTTTACAATTCCTTTTCCAAGTATTTTAGTAGATGAGTCATCTCTAAATGTAACATTTCCACCCTTTTTGTTGAAGATGAAAAATTTTCTTTAATCTCCGATCATATGAGATGAGCACCCATTGTCTATGAACCATTCATCTTCTTCTTTGCATTTTTTAGCGACCAATGTTATTTGACATTTTTCATTTTGTGCAATTTCTTTCCTTTTCCATGTTGTAGTTTGTATACAGACATTTGGGATATGATTATCTTCCTTCATCTCTTTGCAATATCGTTCTTTATGACCAAGATTATTACAATTGTAACATACAATATTTTGATCCATTAATGGGTCAAATGGATTATAATTTATGTTGATAGGTCTATGAACATTTCCATATCTACAATTTTCACCATTCATGTAGCTTGCATAGTTATTCCTTTCATTTATTTTACAATTGATTTCCTTGTGTCCAAAATTTCCTCAAGTATAACAATGTCCAAGAAATAAATTTTGATACCTAGGAGTAAGTGATCTTCTTTGTGGTGTGGTCCATCTGGGTTCACGATGTATTCTTCTGTAGTTTCCTTCATAATGATTTCTTTCATACCTGATGGGATTGGATCTTCTTGATGTCTCATTCCTTCTGAATTCTAGTCTTCTATCTTGTTGTTCAACTTGTTCTGGAGTGTTGGTTTCATCATTTTCATCTTCCTTCTCTTCTTTTATTGTCTCCAAATTGTCATTGTATCCTAGTCCTGTCTTGTCATTTGGAGATCTTTGATTGATAAGGATCTCATCTAATTGTTTAGTGTTTTTTTTTAACTTCTTCAACTTTTTTGTTGTCAATAGTAGCTCCCCTTTTGCGTGATCCAATTCTTCTTTAAATTTCTCATAATCTTCTAATTGTTCCTTAAATCTATTAATGGTCTTTTCAAGCTTCTAATTATCTTCTTCACAACTGCACTGTTCACCTTTTAGTATTATGTTTGTGTTTCTAAGCTTGCTATTTTCAGTTTCAACATGCTTCAAATTTTCAAGATTCTCATCTTCTTCTTCACTCTCTGCATGTCTTTGTATCCCCAAAAGGAATCAAGGTTGGTTTCTTCATCTAAATCTTCTTCACAAATGATTTCTTCTTCTTTAGAATTCTTGTGATCATCATCTTGGGTTTCTTGAGTTATGAAGAGGACTTCTCCTCCATCATTATCTTCTTCATCACTCTCATCTGAGGATATGTAATCATCCTTGGAGTACAAGCTATTTTTATTATTGAGACGTCTTTTTTTATAGTAGCATTTTTCAACAATATGTCCTATTCTACCACAGTTAAATCATTTGAGAGGAGACTTACCTTTGTATCTTCCACTTCCCTTCTGAAACCTTCTTACAAAATTTGTTATTTCTTCATCAAGGTCATTATCCTTGTATTTTGTCTTCTTTACGGATTTAAAGGCTGCTTCATTGTTTGGCTGGTCAGTTTTTGTACCTGTTCTTATTTCATAAGCTATAGGAGACTCATGTAATTCATCCATTGTCATTTTGGTCAAGTCCCTAGTTTCTTCAATGGCGGAGACCTTAGCATCATACTTCAAGAGAAGTGATCTCAAAAATTTTTGTACAAACAATGATTCATCGAGCTCTTCACCTAATCCTCTGATAGCATTAAAAACTTCATCAACTCTAAGAAGATAGGTTGCAATATCTTCCTTTTCATTCATCTTCAAATTTTAAAATTCTTCTCTATATCATTGAAGAATGAACTACTTAACTTTTGGATCACCTTCATAGGTACTCTTGATTTTGTCCCATACCTCTTTAGTAGTGTTGAATCCCATCACTTTGCTAGCAATGGTTGGTGCCAATGCTACTAGAATGACATGTCTAGGATTTTGAATTACAATTGATAATATTCTTCTCATTTTGATTGGTTGGAGTATTATTTGGGATTATATATCCATTTACAACTGAGTACCAAATGTCTACTCCCAAATTCGTTAGGTAAGTTTTCACTCTATCACTCTAGTATGCATAATTTCTTCCATCAAATTTTTGAGTCCCATTTGAAATGTGCTCATGGTAATCCATCTCTACTCAGGATTTTCCTTCCAGTGGTTAAACTGTTTTGAAGGCAACCTGCTCTGATACCTATTGTTGATACTGAGAGGGGGGTGAATCAATATCAAGTACAATTTAAAAACTTTTTAAACTTATACTTAAGCCATTCAACTATATCCAATGAGAAATGAACAATAGTATAAGATTTACACCAATACATCACAATACACCATGCACGATATATGAGAAATAATAATTAGTTATTGTTCAAGGGAAGTAATGACTTCCAAAGGTAGCTACAACTTCCAAATGTAAACGGAGGGATAGACCTCCAAGAGGAATATACAATCCTACAATATCAAGAGAGGATTTAACTTTGCATCCTTACCCCTTCCTTCTACCCAAAAATATATGAGAGATAATAAAACTTTACATTAAATCATCACCATCAGGCAACCATCACATAAAGCCTGATAATGCTTCTTGAGACTTCTTCAATTTCTGCACTTATTAAATTCTTGGAATACTCTAATACTATAGGTACTAATACTCAATGTATTCTCTAAAACTTCTCCAAGTTTCACTCATTCAATCCTCCACAAATGGAAGTTATAGAGAGAATGGTAGACTTTGTTCAATTATGGTTTATTCAGGAGACCAAACTTGTACAGAATTCCCCGCGCTCAATATTTAACATTAGTTTCGGAAATTCGTACAAAATAAAACAAAGTCCATAGTCTTTCTAATTAAATTTGTCCAACTTCATTTGGATTCTCTATGAATACCTTATGATTATTTTACCTTGAACACCTATTTATTGACTAGCTTTAGGACTTTTCAAAAACCCTATCTTCCACAAAGTGTATCTCCATAATTGTAGTGAATCAGGAGTTGAAACTTTTACCACAGGTACCTTGATATGTCTTATCAATACCATATCAATTTCACCATCTTAATTGTTCTATAAATTTTTTTATAGAGAAAATGGTATGATGACCTGAAAATAACATACCTTAGAACACATCACCAAACGACTTCATCCTCCCTTGAAATCCAACCTTCTTTACTTCTGATTTTCCACTAAAATTCAACTTGTGTATCAAATGAATGTATAATGATATTTATTTATACCATTTATGTCACTTCCTTTTGACATTAGGGCTGACCTGACACTTTCTTATTTTGTAATTATGTTCTTTAATGATCTTTAGGTCCTACATGTACTTCCTTCTTCAATTCAGTTTGTCATCTTCAAAAATTCATTTCTCCTCAACCATGAGGATCCACATGACATGCCACATACCACTAGAAACAACATGATGTATACTATCCATCCATGGGTTTTGTATTTTCATTTGCATTTTCCTTCATGTCCAAATACCTTCATCAATCTTGCATTCCAAAACCCATGACTAGGGTTGGCATCAATGACAACAACCAATATTCCAACAATCTCCCCTTTTTTCATTGATGGCAACACTGATGCTCCCCCTATCATCATGATCCCAGTTTATCTCCCCCTTTTTCATCAATGTAAAAGAGTAGGGATTCTCCCCATGAGTTTAATGGTAAAAGGTAACTCTCTTCTTTGGGGTTTCTCCTCCTGAACATGTGGCACTCAATAATACTTCATCCTTATTTTTTCGTCTTTGGGACTTTTTATTCCTTGGAATCTTTTTATGTGGCTTATCTCTTCTCTCTCTTCTTCATGTCTAGGATGTATATTTTGTTCGGTCTTCTTGTTGCAGTTGCAACCAATCTTCATGAGTTATTTTATCTGATTTTACATTTTCGGGAGTCAAACATAAGAGTGTATCCTTGATCACATATTTTGCTGACACTGAGGAGATTATGCTTCAGATCTTCAACCAAAAGGACTTTTCCTTCTTTTACATTTTCACTTCCAAGCTTTACAATTCCTTTTCCAAGTATTTTAGTAGTTGAGTCATCTCCAAATGTAACATTTCCACCCTTTTTCTTCAAGATGACAATTTATCTTTGATCTATGGTCATATGAGATAAGCACCCACTATCTATGAACCATTCATCTTCTTCTTTTCATTCTTTAGCGACCAATGTTATTTGACAGTTTTCATTTTCTAGAATTTCTTTCCTTTTCCACGTTGTAGTTTGTATACAGACATTTGGCATATGATTATCTTCCTTCATCTCTCTGAAATCTCGTTCTTTATGACCATGATTATTTCACTTGTAACATGCAATATTTTGATCCATTAATGGGTCAAATGGATTATAATTTATCTTGATAGGTCTACGAACATTTCCATATCTACTATTTTCACCATTCATGTACCTTGCATAGTTATTTCTTTCATTGATTCTACAATTGTTTGCCTTGTGTCCAAAATTTCCACAAGTATAACAATGTCCAAGAAAGAAATTTTGATAC
>JZKD02S0150223.1:208627-240299 GCA_000966675.3 Picea glauca
ATATATATTCATAATATTTTTTACATTCATCGACCTTTTTCACAAGGTCCATTCACATCACACATTCACATTTCTGAGTTTTCCACAATACTTGGCCAGTATAGTTATTTTTACAGAATGGGGGAAATAGGGTGTTACAATTCCCTCCCCCTTAAAGGAACATCCTCCTTGATGTTCTATATATCAACTTGACATGCATGTACAGATGTAAACAAAATCGGATATTCTCGTTTCATGGCATCCTCCATTTCCCATGTAGCCTCATCCGAGCCAAAATGTTTCCACTGCACCTTGACTTGTGCAATGGTTCAGTTCCGGAGCAGGGTTTCCTTTCTGTCCAGTATGCATTGATATTTTGGTAGAAATTCTCCCTCTGGTTCCACCTAGATCACATACTAGTCAATTATATGGTTAACATCATGTACATATTTCTTCAATAATGAAACATGGAAAACATTATGTGCTTTTACTATGGGAGGAAGTGCTAGCCTATAGGCTACAGGTCCCACTCTATATAGAACCTCAAAGGGTCCACAATACCAAGGTTCTAACTTGGCACAAGATCCCAATTTAGGGAACTTTTCCTTGGTCTAACTCTGAGATATACATGATCTCCCACTTTGAACTCTCTTGGAGTTCTCTTTTGGTTGCCATAACTTTTCCGTCGGTTCTGAGCAACCTTCAGGTTTTGTTTTATCTGAGTCACTTGTTGTTCCATTTCTTTCAACATGTTGGGTCCAAAATAAATCTTGTTTATGGGATTACTCGAGCTGATTGGAATGTTACACAGCCTACCATAGAGGATTTTGAAGGGACTCATCTTTAAGGATGCTTGGTAGCTGTTGTTGTAGGCAAATTCTACCAGTGGTAGGTAGTCTTACCACTTCTTGGGTTGATGCATTACATGCATTTTTAGCATGTATTCAAGTATTTGGTTCACTATTTCTGTCTGTCCGTCGGTTTGAGGGTGATAGGTGGTGCTAAACAACAATTTCGTCTCTAAACCCGCCATTAGTGATTTCCAAAAGTTGGAAGTGAACTTCATGTCTCTGTTAGACACGATCTCTTTTGGCATTCCATGCAGTCTGAATATCTCCTTCATGAATACCTGGGCGATATCTATTGCCTTGCAAGTCGATTTGACCGGGATGAAATGAGTAGACTTACTCAATTTATCCACTACTACCATGATGGCATCATTCTGTTTGGTCGAGGTTGGTAATCCGATGATGAAGTCCATGGAGGTGGTTTCCGATTTCCATTCTGGGATTGGTAGAGGTTGTAATAATCCTGCTGGGTGTTAGTGTTCTTCTTTTACTTGTTGGCATTCTATGCATTTGGCTAGGTACTCGGCTATGTCTTTCTTCAAGCCAGGACAATAGAATTGTTTCCTGGTGGTTGTGACCATCTTCTGGTATCCTGTATGACTAGTGTAGGGTCTTTGATGTAGTTCATCCAGTATGAACCTTTTCAAGTCGTCACAATCTAGAGTGTACAATCTGCTTCGGTAAGTGAGTATACCTTCTTCCATCATCTGGTAGTCTCCATACTTTATCCCTGTGGGTTCTTTCTGTAGGTACGAGGTCACGGTCTGGAAGAATGGATTTGTTCCTTGTGCATTTCTAACTCTTTCAATGACATCTGTCTCGCAGGTACTCACCATGGCCAAGTGAATTTTTCTCATGCTTCTGCTAAGGGAATCCGCCACCCTATTTTTGTTTCCTTTAATGTGTTTGATTTCGAAATCAAACTCGCTAAGGAGGGTCATCTACCTAGCTTGTCTGACATTGAGCTTCAGTTGGTCAAACAGATATTGCAATCCATGGTGATCTGTCATAAGTAAAAATTTTCTTCCTAGGAGGTAATGCCTCCACATTTTCAAGGCATTCACTATGGCAGCCAGCTCTAGATCATGGGTTACATAGTTGACTTCATGCTCATTCAATTTTTGGGATTCATAGCAGACCACACCTCCTCCCTTCATGAGGAGTCCTCCAAGACCTTCCTTACAGGCATCTGTGCACACAAGGAAGTCATCTTTAGGATCAACGATCTTCAACATGGGTGCGTGGTTCAGTAGATGTTTCAGGTTTTGAAATATTTCTTCACATTTTTGTGTCCACGTGAATTTTTTCCCCTTCTTCTGGAGGGAAGTGATTGGACAACCAATCTTGGAGAATCCTTTTATAAATATCCTATAGTATCCTTCTAATCCTATAAAGGATCTGATATCTGAAACGTCCTTTGGGGTAGGCCATTCCATGATAGACCTGATTTTATCAGGGTCTACTACTACTCCTTCTTTGGATAGAACATGGCCTAAGTAATGTATTTGCTTTTGGAAGAATTTACATTTACTGAATTTGGCATAGAGCTGATGTTCTCTTAGTAATTGCAACACAAGCCTAAGATGCTCTTCATGGTCTTCTTTATTTTTAGAGTAAATTAATATATCGTCATTAAAAACTAGCACACATTTGTCTAGGAATTTGCTGAGTACATTGTTCATCAAGCACATAAAAGTGGCAGGGGAATTGGTTAACCCAAATGGCACTACCAGGAACTCATAGTGACCATACCGTGTTTGGAAGGCAATTTTATGGATGTCTTCACCCTTAATTAAGACTTGATGGTATCCCGACCTCAAGTCAATCTTTGAGAAAATAGACACACCCCCCAATTGATCGAACAGGTCATCGATCCTGGGCAAGGGGTACTTGTTCTTTATGGTTATCTTATTGAGTTGCCTATAATCTATACACAGTCTAAGGGTACCGTCCTTCTTTTTCACAAACAAGACTGGTGCTCCCCATGGAGACATGTTGGGTCGAACATAGCCCTTATCCATCATTTATTTTAATTGCAACTTGAGTTCAACTAACTCAGGTGTGCTCATCTGGTAAGGTTTCGTAGACACCGACACCACTCCCGGCGCAAGTTCTATTGAGAAGTTTATGTCCCTTCTCGCAGGTAGACCCGATACCTCTTCTGGAAACACATCTTTGTATTCTCTCAAGATAGGGTGATCGTCAAGGCTTGGTTTGTCACCTTCAATTGTTTTCAACACCTGTATTGCATATAGGGGACATCCCTATTGGCAATACTTTCTCATTTGCAGAGATGATATTTTTCTTACTGAGACATGTTTTTGGATCCCTTGAAGGCTTATCTTTTTCCCTTCTTTACTTACACATTCTAAGGTTTTATGGTAATAGTCCAATCTGGCTTTATGGGTGGCTAGCCAATCCATACCAATCAATAGATCATATGATCCCAGGGGTAATAAGTTAAGGGTTGCTTGGGTGGGGAATTTACCAAACATCAATTGGTAGGCTGGTATAACCTTTGCTACCCTTCTTTTGGTGCCAGTGGATAATTGTACCAACCATGGCTTGGTATGTTTTTGTGGTTGTAGTTTACACTTATCAACAACTTTAGGGGCTATATAACTCAAATTTGAACCAGGGTCAATCAAAATAGACACTAGATGGTTGGAAATCATACCTTCTATTTCCACCACTGAAGCTTGGTGGTCAGCCTGGTTATTATCCAAGGCTGCATAAATTTGTAGCACACTCATGGCCACATCATTGATAGTGGTAGTTTCCTAGATGTTATAAATACTCTGACTATTCTGTTGTCAGTGTGGATAGTCTTTCAATATATGTTCTTCCCCTCAACCCCAGAATTTCAAAGGTTCTCTCTTTGGGTTATCAGTCTTCACTGATATGGATCTAGAAGTTTTATTTCCGCTCAAGGAGGGAAAATTCTGCTAGTGCACACTCCATGCTGGGAAGCTCATTCTTGGATTCTTCTTATACTTCTTAAATCCTAAGAATTTGCTCCCCTTTTTCTGAAATCTTGAACTATTCTTTTGTTTACATCCTTTGCAAGGTTCTACTCGATGCCCAAATTGTTCATGGCAATATGTTGCCTTTCGAATAGTGCCTTCTAGAGTCTTTGGTTCATCAAATTCAATTCTATTCCGATAGTCCTTAAGTAGTCCACTAATGAAGCATTGCACCTTTTCCTTTTCTGATTTTATATAAGGTACATACCTCAACAAATCGAGGAATTTGTTGACATATTCTTCTATAGTGAGTTGTCTCAGTTTGAGATCATAAAATTCTTTGGTCTTCTCGTCAAAATATTTTTTTGACAAATACTTCTTCCGGAATTATTTCTCAAATTGCTTCCAGGACAGGTCCTCTTCACAAACCCCTTTCACATTCTTAAGATCTTCCCACCAAATGAAATCCTTTCTGTTCAAGTTGAAGGTGGCCACTCGGGCCTTCAAATTTTTTGAAAAGTCATGGACTCTGAAATATTTCTTTAGTCCAAGTAGCCAAGCCTCTGCTTCCTCTCCCTTCTTTATTTCATCGTCAAAGGAGGGTGGTTTGGATTTTCTGAATTCTTCAAATTTATGAACATTGGAAAGCTTTCGCTTCTTCTATCTTCTTTGGGAATAAGAACTAGTTCTGCTACTAGATGAGCCCTCTGAATCGCCCGCTTCCTTCTCAGAGTAATCATCTGTCACTTGTCCTTTACCTCTTGGGTGGACCTTTTTCGAGGTGCTCCTCTCAGTGTGGCCATTGATATGACCCTGTTTCTGAGTTTCAGGTTCATGTTGCATTTGTCTTTATAGATCAGATAATATCTGTAGTAAAACTATGTTAATTTATGTTTTCTTTTCTTGTTCTTTCATCATCCTTTCATTTTCATCCTTGCAGCTTTGTAATTCAACCATGAGGCTCCTCACAGTTTCAGCTATATCTAGAGGGGTCCCTACCACCCTCCTTTCATCAGACTCTTCCTCTCTATTGTGGGAGCCCTCCCCCACTTCATGGTGAGTCACCATTCTATACATTCATAATTTCCCGCAGCTGATCGTCCTCTTGGGTGCAAAAGACAAATGTTTGTTGTTAGTCAATATTTTAGATACATTCATAACCCACACATACATTCATTTTTCTTTCTCATGCATACAAAATCGAATTTTCCTTTCAAACTTTGAATTTTTAATTGAGGGGGTCAAGATAAGGAGCTACTTCTGTTAACAGTACTCTGAAAGGAGTCTTTTGTGCAACCTGTTCATGAGCCCAAGTAGGCCAAGTGTTGTAACCATGCTCTGATACCAATTTGTAACACACCCACTATGGAATTTAAAACTTTTCGGCCTTTTCTTCTTTTCTCTGTGGAATAGAATTTCCCTGAGTCCCTACAGGACCTGATACAGATCCTGTTATACCTTATCTGCACTCATCTAATCAGCAGCTATGGCCATAGGCCTTATCGGAGGGTACTCATTGACTTTCGCGATACGCAAAATCACGATATAGGTATTCCCTTGTTCATTTTGGGGTTTCATCCATCAGAATTTTGTGGCTAGCGAATTATGAGGAAACCTGAACCTTGAGAGTTTTGAGCACTGGAAAGTTGAAACAACAAAACCATGTGTGCGAATCCATTTTGGGACTTCTCCTATCAGGATTTTGCAAGTTGGGAGTTTGGGGGATGCAATGACAGAAGGTCTCACATCGGGGTCTTCCGGGAGACGAACTCTGAATCACTAACTCTAAACATAATTCCCTATTTTAGGAATTTGGGATATGCGATGACAGGAGGTCTCGCACTAAGGTTTCCAGAGAGCCAAAACTCCAAAACCTTAACATATGTATAGTTGTATATATATGTGTCGCTCAATCCATTCCGGGAATTCACTGACTGGGTTTTCGGGACTGGTGAGCATAAGAAAACTTATCGTCAGGTATCCCAGGTGATGAAACCTTGACACACCAAATACCGTCCATTTTAAGCCATTTCGAGACTTCGCAAGTCTGGAGTTCGGTAGATGTGAGTACAAGGGAATACGCCCTTGAGAATTCCTATTTCTGAAGTGCCGAAGTCTCGAACCTATTCGTGTATTGTACTTTTGAGACCTCACCCATTGGGATTTTGGGACTGACGTGTACAAGAAGACTGACCCTTGGGTTTCCTAGTTGCCAAAACACTGAAACACCAAGGCTTACCCACGCTGGACCTTTTCTGGATCTCATACTTTGGGATTTCGTGATGGGTAATGACAAGAAGTCTCACTCCTAGGTTTTCCCAGGGGCCGAAACACCGAAAACTCATAGCTACATCATCCTATTATCATTTTGGGATTTTTTGAATCAGAGTTTTGCAATGTGCGCAGACAGGAGATCTCGCACCTAGACCTTTCGTGAGCCGAAACTCCGAAATACTGACTCCTAAACCTATGCATCTTTTTCAACGTTTCTCCCATCAAAATTTTGTGGAACAGAGATTCAAGACTTGCGAGTATAAAGGGATTCGCACTTAGGTATCCCGGGTACTGAAATGTCGAACTATCCTATCTCATCCACTCCTTAAACTATTTCAGAGTTTCGGTTATCGGGGTTTCACGACTCATGATGATCAGGGTTCTTCCCCTTTGTCTTCTCGGGTATTGAAATGCTGAAACGCTTACTGGAAGCCACATGTCCTATAAATGGACAGTCCAGATACTCCCACGAACCCTGGGGATCTATGGTCCCAATTTCTTTGCTACTTACAAAGATAAAAGGAAAGGGGTTGAGGCATTAACACCCTTGTTTCTTCCTCCAATCTAATGGTCATGACTGACCTCAGATCTTCCGACATGATCTCATCCTTCAATCGATACTTATCCACATGCTACCATTTCAGGATTTTGCAATTTGAGGTTTTGGGGTTTTAAGAGGACCATCCCTCTTCATGCAGGATTACTGAGACTTGCGCCATGAAATCCTTTTTCAGGTTCTTGGTAAGCTTTCCAAGAAGGGTGCCTCTATGGGGAGATCTATCCAGGGTATTACCTGAGACAAATAAGGATATAGATTTTTCAATAACAGACTTGAAGTCCAAATTAGATCAGTATACATACATATAACTATTTATAAACATAAACCATACATAGTCTTTCCATTATAAGCATGCACCCACCATTTCTGGTCAAAACACCACATAGACAGTCTTATACTGAAACCATTCATAATTGCACAGACTATGAGCATAAATTTCAGAATATACATTTCAATATGCAAGATATAAAACACTTATAAGAAATAACACCAGGTCCGTTTGAAACTGCTGAGAGGGGTGCTCATTTTCACCCAATTGTAGGCTCAGCGATTCCGAATGGATTTACCACTAGCCACCCTCGAGCTGAGACCACGATGCTGGGAGACTGAGTCTCTATTCGCCAGTGACCGAGAACGAAGGTTACTCTCCTTCTTCTCTACTATCACTCACTCTGTAGTTTTTTCCAGAGTTCTTTTAATCTCTCTTCCTCTTTCCCTCACATCTGCCCCTTGATCGCACACTCTTCCTACCTTTTCTCTTTTTGGTGAGGTTGTGTGTGGCACGATCTTCCTCACGGTGGTCAGGTCTGAGGACTCTACAGATGGGTAGTTCACCCCCATCCCTCATCACTCGTGAGGAGCCATTTACCTACCAACCTGGCGAGTGATTTAATTTGGGGCCAGCAAGCCACTCTTTCTTCTCTAGGCCAGTGAAGACCAAATATGGTATTGGTTTCGGTGGAAGTTAACGCCACCATTCCAGGTGCCTTCCACCACCTTTCTTTAGCCATCGTGGTCTCTTTTTCAACACATCTCCCTCTCAAGAATATTGCAATATATATATTCATAATATTATGTACATTCATTGACCTTTTCCATAAGGTCCATTCACATCACACATTCACGTTTTTTATTTTGCCACAATACTTGGCCAATACAGTTATTTTTACAGATTGGGGGAAACATGGTATTACACCATCCACAGTATCATGACATTTGGTTTATGTCTATTGGGTATTGGACCCTGTACACAATATCCCTTCTACGTCCTCACCCCTTGAGGACAATAACACTTCCCCATTGACAGATCCCCCTGTCACCTCTCAAGATCCCCTATATTCTCACGTTTTCCACTACGATGAAGATATCTTCGAAGAAATGACTACCCCTGATTTCCCTTGGAATTTTCTCCATCATCGAGCACTTTTCCTCTCTTTCACCCTCCTATCCAAGCCTCCCTATGTGTGATCAAAACCAAGGATTTTATTCCACTAGGGTATATTGACTAGTTAAAAAACCCCATCCCTACCCCCAATTCTTTTGAAGAAGTCAACATGGCCAATATCTCCCCCAAAATAAAAGTTGGCATTTCCATTAAACCTGACATCATATAAGAAATCACCATTTTCACTGCATGCTCCCCTGAAGAAATCATTGATTACAAAGCTCTCTTTCAGGAATATCAAGATATATTTTCCTAGTCATATACAGTTCTTCCTAGCCTCGATCCTTCTATAGTCGAATATCGAATTAACACATGGACGAATATCACCCATGTTCATCAAAAGAAATGCCCCCTTCAACCATCCAAATTTGCGACTATCAAATCTGAAATTGACAAATTACACATTGTCGGGTTCATTTACCCCATTGTGTACACTTCTTGGGTCTCCAACCCTATCCCTGTTAACAAAAAATAAGGAACTATTCTCATCTGCATAGGATTTCATGACATCAATCACACTTGTCCCAAAGACAAATTCCCAACCCCTTTCATCAACCAAATAATCGATGATTGTGCCGACCATGAGGCACTATCCTTTATGGATGGGTGCTCTAGTTACAATAAAATTCAGATCCACCTAGCAGATTAGTACAAAACCGCTTTTACAACACCTTAGGGTACCTTTGCTTATCACGTCATGCCCTTTGGACTCAAACATTTTGGTGCTACTTTCCAACGGGCCATGACCCCAATGTTTTTCATGATCTTACTCGCATCATCCTTGCTTATTTGGACGACCTCACTTCTCGATCCAAAAAAATGAACCGAGCATTTAGATGACTTATTCATCGTTTTCGAACAATGTCACCAATATAATATCTTCTTGAACCCCCTTAAGTGTGTATTTTGTGTCACTATTGGGAACCTCCTTAGTTTCATTGTCTCCCAACATGACATCACTGTGGACCCCCTCAAGGTCCAAGCTATCACAAAAATTCCACTACCTAAGACAAAAATTCGACCACCTAGATCAACAATAGTGTCAGGTACAAATGATGTGGCATTGTGGCCCACCATCCATATATAGGCCCTTTTTCCCAATGTTCGCATTCTCTGACATGATCCTAGAGCCTCTATTTTTTGATCCATTCTCAACCAAGAGATCTTGATCCAACCATCTACACAATCACATTCTTCGGGTTATCATCTTGTCTTTTCCCCAAAGGAGCATTTTTGTCACGCCACGTTCAAGTACGCATGATCACTTTCAGTTTTATCAAATAGATGTTATATGTTATTTATCATGAGATATTGTTCACGTCAGGTATTTTGTTTTTATGTGTGGAATTACTTTTTCAACAAGATTACAACCCGTTCAGGTATATGTACGACACTAGCATATAATTACTCCCTTTGTTAAATTTCATATCCCAGTCACACCCTCTGACATTTACCTTTAGGGTCCCTACATTTATCTCTATAGTATCTTTACCTCTGCCATATTTTTGTACTATCATCCAATAACACTCTCCACCACACGAGTTTTCCCATTCATAGTTCTATGTGGCAACTTGACACTCATGTTGATTTGACCCCCTAAGATTGGGAGCCCCGATAGTCTATTTTTCACTTCCGAGAATGAACCCCATACTTCTTCTCATCATATTAATAACCTTCCCAATGGAGTCCTTGATCATATCATCTTACAATTGGTTCTATTGAATGCACTCACGTAATTTCATTATCCCTCCATCTCCTACACCACCAATTTTCCCATCTACAAATTGTCCTCCATCCACTTACCTAATACAGAAACCCACCCATGGGGCCCCACCGTCCATGAGTTTTCTTTCACAAACTTCTACTCTAAACATTCCAAGCCATCTTTCACTGGGGCACCCATTTCTATATCTGTATACTCAACCCAAATTATTCTTTATTTTTTTGGTAATTGTATAAATCCCTTGTTTCCAACATATACATATCTTTTTAGTCATCATCCTTGATGGCCTTCTTTTACCTAGAAAAGAAACACATGTCGCCCTTGGTTGGGGCATCCACCCTTCTTTCATATTGACATATTTAACAAACCCCGAGTATCCCAAATACATATACCCACGATATCTAATTTTTCCCACTTTGTTAGCCTCCAACACAGTTTAACCGCATATCTAGTCATCCCCCTAACGCTAGATCTAGTTTTACAATTGCTACCAATCATCCCTCAACACCCCAACCAAGGACATTCTTGACTCCCACAACATCTTGAATTTGTTCATGCTACTCCCCAGTACCTGATATAATCTATTACTAAGTGGATTTCAAGAATCCCTTAGCTTATGGGCATTGCATTTCCCTTCATGTTGACATAAACACAATTTCCAAAAGGGCGGAAATATCTAGACTCTCATTACCTTTTCAATGAGGAGTCTTGGATGGCACAGAGAGAATCGTCATTTCTTTTTTATTCCTTTGACCCCCATAACATTTGAATTTAAAAAACTCTCATGTTAAGGTGGGTCTTACTATCCAACCATTGCAGTTGTTTCATACCAACTGAATACCTTTGAAGTTGATTAGACATCAATGTCTATGAGTCATTGACACTTCTTACAATTGTCCATTACTCATTTTAGAGCCAGTTCACCAGTCAAAATCATCATTTGTCATTATGAACTTCCTTTAGGGCGTTGTAGCTATCTACACCATCATACATCTTGAGTTATAGTCCCACATTTTTGTTTCATGACACAACCTTGCGGAATACCTGCCTCGTTTGTATACAATTTTTTTTTTCCCTAGAGAAATGTTTGGTTCCTACATTTTTCCCACTCCCTCTAGCTGATCACTCTTGCAGTTCCTTTCTTCACTCTTCCTTACAATGGCACCCTTAGCAAAATAAACATTGATGTATTTTGTCTATACGCATGCTTCTAACCTCAAACATTAGGGGGCCTCTATTATCACTAAAAAATCATCCACAACATTGCACACAATGGTTGAAGAAGACATCAATGCCAACAACAATTAGTCCACCTACAGTTTCACCAAAATCCATCAAAATGGAAAAAACTATATACTTGGTTCAAATATCAAAGTGTGCAAATTCACCAAAGGAATCACATGCACAGTGTGCAGAATACGCAAGATAACACAAACCTCAGTGCACACTGTGCAGAAGATGCACAAATGTCTACGAGAAAAGTCCCACACTTCTCATGAACGAAGCATTTATGAATATTGTCGGCCTCTCAACCACTTCTAGTCTAACCCCCAACATGATTTGACACTCAGATCTGAGTGAAATCTACTTTGGAGGCTGGTGAAGGGATAGGAAGTGCCCTAAAATGCCCCTTGTTCACAGTATAAACCAGTTGTATCTTGACATGAATGGACGATATAAATATGTGTCGTGGGTGTGCTAGCAATCTAAGAACTTCAAGGTATTGTTATTCTACAAGAATTTTTCTTGGAGAATCCTCTTTTCTCTTTGAATCATTCAAGCAATATAGCAAGGGCCATTCCACTCGTCTCTTGAGAGGATCAACATTGTATTTATTCACCATTGTCACTTTCCATTGCATGAAGAGAATATATCTCTATTAGGGAACTCAAGAGCCCTCCCAAGGAGGAAGAGAGGATTCATAAGTCTCTTCCTTTCTCTACGATGTTTATCCTATCAATATATTGATCCATTGGTAGCTATATGAAGGTCATTTTTTGTTTTTCATGGTTCTAGTTCTTGCAAGCTTCTCTAACATTTATTTCTTTTTTTGTTATTTTTATTTCCTTGTTTCAATTGTATTTGGTTATTTAATAAACTCACAAACCTTTGTTTTGTTTAGCTAACTTAACTAAGTAGGTAAGTGTCGTGTTTTTTCCCACCCATGTGGCAAAACCAACACAACAATAATGTAAACATATTTTCCACCAAATATAATGTAAACATCTCTAGCAATAATAATAATAATAATAAAACAATAGCACATATTAGCATATATACTTTATTAGAAAATATTTTAAAGATATTTAACTAAATATCAAATAAGAAATAAGAAATAATAACATACCCAACCGAACTTCCACAGATTTAACATTATTGCTCTCTTTTTATTATACTTCTTGGGCAATTGTTTTAAACCAAACTTACATCATGAAGTTCCAAAACTTCCAAAATAGTTACTCTTGATATTAAGCATACATGATCTAAACAATGTAAAATCTTATCTAAAATCTTATCTAGAAATTTTTAGAGAGAAAAATTGTGTTCTTGGTAGCCAATTTTAGTGTTTAGAGTTAGATAATACCCTGAAAATATATATAGTTGTGTATGTAAAATGTTCACAAATCTCCATATTAAGTCATTCTTTGAATAAAATACTTATCTCCTCGTGAATAAAGTCTCAAATCCTTCAGGTGAAGTTCTCATGCTAGGTGACCTTATTTACTCAGCAGTAAATTACTTATCTCCTCAACAATACAATACTTATTTCCTCTTTTGCAGTGGAATAAGTGTTCTCATATAATCAAATTCCCTTAAATTCCCTTTCAAATTAAAGGACTCATAAATCTCCATATTAAGCCATTCTTCCAATAAATTACTTATATCTATGAATGTTCACAAATATCCATTTTAAAAACCATTCTTCCGGAAAATACTTATCTCCTCTTTCTGTGGTGGAATAGATGTTGTCATATAATCTTTCATGTACATGCAGAAAAGACAAATATGGACATATATTAAGTCATTCCTCAAAAACCATTTAAATCTTTCATCTTTCTACATGGGATGTATTCATATTACATATAATCAAATGCTCTTTGAAATATGCCTTCATCATGATCTAAACATAAGTGAGATAATGCACGTATATAGATTATTTGTAAATCTACTTGAATGTTGGTTTTTGTGGTTAGTAAGAAATTAGTTAAGCTTTGATAATACCCCAAGAAGGAATTCACTTCTTTGTATGCAAAAAACACAAATCTCTATATTACGCCATTCTTCGACAAGAAGGCAAGGAATGCAATCGAAGACAAATTAGAAACTTCCCATTTTTTGATGTAGGATAGAGTATGTTCTCAAATAATCAAATGTTCAAGTTCAAAATTAGGTCATCATCATTATTTAAACATAAATAAGATTTAATGTACCATTTTAAACGATGATAAGTTTATATAGGAGTTCTATATATTTGAAAATAATTAATCAAAGCGTTGAAAATTTATATAGACACTAGTTCAATAACCCTATGAATATGAAAGGCTAAACTAAAAAGTTGATCAAACAAAAATTTGAAAAAGGTAAAAAAAAATAAGCATATTCAACAAAAATAAGCTTGAACACTTATATATAAAAGGCCCAACATAAAATCAAATGAAAACTCACTAACGTGCAATGAACATACATTTAATAATCATAATGAATAGACACATCCTTCCCAGGTATGGATGCATCCTCCTCAATCCCACTATATCACACTCCCTTCTCCACATTTTTTTCAAGCACACTCTCATGCATTCTCTTCTCCACGTTGCCCTATATAACACATTTCAAATTTGTACATTTGAAAATTAAATTTAAGTGATTTTAACACATTAAATTGTCGTTTTAAATTTTGAAATATATAATACTTGTGATGTGCCAACTTGAATGTCAATAAATTATACTCACCATAACTTAAGATTCAATAAATTATAAATTGTTTAAGAAATTTTTCTTTTAAATTAATAATTTAAATGACATTGCAATTTTCATATATAACTAAATTTTCTTTCAACATGCAGTGATACATGTTAACTCCCACCCTCTTCAAACGCTCCCATTGAGAATTGGAACAAGCCCACCCAGGTAGTAAGAGATGGAATAGGAATCTGTGAACAACACAACTAAGAACTAATTCTAGGATTCAATGTGTTCACATTTATATAAAAACATAAATTTCATGTTGTTGATCTTATTCAAAAGATTGGAGATTGGAAAACTAAAGTGCTCATATGTGGATATTAGAAAACACATACCTGATTCAACCCATCCAAATTTAAATTTGTGAAATCAAGTTTCTATTTACTGGAGATTCATTTAACATATGACCAAACTGCAATTAATGACAATAACAACTTAGTTATTTCTAAAGATACAATGATATGTATCTATATCTAGAACTACAAGTAAACTATCCTCAAATGGATAAGAAATTTACTAACTATAACACATACCAATCTGATGTTCAGTTCATCATTCCGAATGAAATCCTTCCAACCATTACGAATTTTTTTTGCATACTCCTTAAGATCTTCTACTGACATGGTATCTATCTCCTCATTTGTTTTGTAAACAAAATTGGCTCGAGAATTGGCTTCCTCTCTCTGACGGTTCAAACCAACATCAACACCATAAAAATTTGATTCCAAATTTTCCCTGATTGCATTCCTAGCCTCTTTGCAAACATTTGATGTAGCTCACAACTATGAATGCGAGGAAAATTCCCCTGTTGGATGAGATACTAAAGGTCATGGAGGCCTATGCAATGTCACATTTTGATATGCCCCTTTCTGATTATATGTCTATCCTTTATCAACCCCATAATAATTGAATGGTAAGTTGGTATAATTAGGGTGGATGTCCATGAAAAAATCTGCATAAAAGTTTCTAGAAAAGTAATGTGGAACCTCATCATTCCATGACAACTTTCCATATGCTGCCAAAAATCTATTATAAAGATGTCCTTATATGTTGGGGTGCTTAAAATATTGCACCTTCAACATCTTTCACTTTGGCCCCTCTTTGAAATTGAACATAGAAATTGCATCTTCTTTTGGAACTCTATTTTTTACTACGTCCCATTTATCAGGGCCCATCCCCTCTGACTTTCATCTCCTCATCAAACCGATAAAATTGTCAGTTTTTGGCCCCATATTTTGATATGCATCTATACAGTTTTTCAGTGAATACGAAAAAAACTCAAATCTTTTCTTACTCTCTGGAGGGAGATCCAAGCTCCTCAAATCATTTTCCAGCCTGCTTTTAACACCAGAGCATCACTCGAGGGTCATTTCTTCAATAATTCCTTCCCAAGAAATGTCATCACCAACATCTGAAGGATAGTTGGAAGTAGGCCTGTAATCTTTTGTTTCTTGATAACACCTCCTGAATCCACCTTTACCCTCTTCAACAGCATTGGAATCCTCATGATACCCACTCTCTCTTTCATTATCTTCTCTCACATTAAACTCATTGTCTACACATACACATTTGAAAGTAATTACAACATTTAACAACAACATAAGTTAAAATAAAAAATTGAAAAAAAACATACATAAAACATATATATATTAAACATAAATATAAATACACAAAAATACAAAATAAAAATAAATAAATTACCAAACATATTTTCTTTTCTTGATGTATTCCCTACATTCTCTAGTGTTGGAGTATTAATGTGCAATGTCTCTAATAAAGTTGCATCCATAACACTATTTTGAGCACATTTTCGAGATGATCTATTCACTGATTCATTTGATAATCTCCTCCTCTAACTATATTGTCGTTGGTCACTCAGAGTCTCAGTCGAAGAAGGGGTTCCACTTCTTCCTTCATCAGATAGCATAGACTATTTGCGAGGAATTTTTGAAGACACTTGTCTTGACATCTCACCTCAATATGTATCCTTTGAAAATTCATGAATATAAAAGTTCATAAGTTATAGAAACATTAAATGGAAATATTAAACTTATAACACAAGCATTTAATAATTTATAACAAATTAAAAACATCAAAGACATATATTGAAAAAACTAGAAAAACTATATATTTTACTATGATGTTATATATAATGAACATGGAAATATTTAAACATAAAAAAAAATGTAATATGTAGAAGATAATCTATATTTTTGTAAATTGTAGAAGGTAATTTTTAAGAGAATCTATGTGGAACATGTTAAAATTTAAGGAAAAAAAATATGGTTAGCTGAAAAATAAATATTTATTTTAATTTCTAAACATTAGTTACTTTTATATTACAATCAGAAAGACATTAAAACTTCTGACCATAATCTATTAGCCTAAAAACAATTACTGAAAAAACATTTACTTGAAACTAAAACAAGAAACAATATTACATGATATCTTGTTGCTATCCTCTTAGATATATGCTCAAAAAAATCTTCAAGGGACCATTGATCAAACCCTCAGGGAAGATCTCATCATGACACTTGGAAGAAATTGCCAAGAATAAATTTTAGGTTAAAATATAAAAATACTAACCAAAAAACATACACAGGTGGCACCAACAATAGAATAGGATAGCGAAAACATACACAGGGTGGCATTAGCAAGGAGATGAGGAGGGTGATACCAGCAAAAAAATGAGGAGGGTGACACCAGCAAGGAGAACCAAAATCCCCAAACAACAACCAAGAAGAGATCTGCGACAAGATGGAAAATACCCTTAGGGGTCAACGACAATAAGAGTTTGCAGAGGTAAGCCCATGGTGTCTTAATACACCAATAAGAACTATCCTAGAGGGGTCACAACCACTCAATTAAATAATTAAATAATTTAAACAAACAATATTTTATAACATAAAATATTAATTGTTAAATCATAAAAATCAACAAGAAAAAAACAAGTCAAGGAGAGGGGATCCAAAGTCAAGGCAACTAACTTTCTTTAGGAAGAAGCAACGAACAAAACCAAAACCCACACAACAATTAAGGGGGGTGTAACTCAATAAAGGGTGGTTTTAAGACAATGTCAACAATTAAATTCTTCCAAAGTCAAGGTGGCTAACTTTCTTTAGGTAGAAGGGAAGAACAAAACCACAAACCCACACAACAATTAAGGGGAGCATAACTCAAGCAAGGATGATTTCAAGACAAAGTCAACAATTAAGCTCTTCTTTAATGGTAGAATGTCCACATGATTCTCATTATATTTACTTATAAGATTTTATTGTATCAACATACGAGGAAGATCAATGATGTGATCATGCCCTTATTAACTACTCCTCAGTCTCATGGATGATCTCGAGAGAGAAGAGGGTCAAACATTATCTCGACTTGGTACTTAACCAAGAAACAAAATAAACCAAAAACCCAAATCCCACACTAATCATATTTTTCATATCTAAATTTATGTGATGTCTGAAGTAAGTTACTTTCATATTTGCAAAGAAAGAGTGAAGTTTAACCAAAAGTAAAGTTTGGAATTGAAATTTAAATTCTCAAATACAATCTGAGATATAAAATTTCTGCATCAAATATGAGTGAAAAAGGCATAAATTTATAAAGGAAATAAATATAATTTATTATAGAATGCAACATGCCTATGAAATGAAATTAAAGTAAGATATAGAAATTTGCCTTTCAGACTCCTAGAAATGTAATTGTTTTACTTATATTCAGTGATATCAATTCATAAAATGCAAAACTGAAATCGAAATCAATTTCCAAAGTATATAAAAACTAAGTAAATGAGTCTACTTGGATTGGAAAATGAATTTGTTTATACTCAAAACAAATCTAGAAATGAAATTATGTACACTAAACTAATTTCTAAACTAATTGAATGTTGAAAATGCACAAAATTACAAACAAAAATCTAAATTGTAATTTCCAGCATGCATTAAATTTAATTTAATCTAGTGTATGAAAAACATTCAGGGTCCTAGATCACTATCCAAATCTTCCTTGTCCATGTACATCGACAGGGCCGAATTCAACCCTGTCCATGCACAAGGACATGCCCAAATTTGGGCTTGTACCTATGCATGGATAGGGCCAAATTTAGACATGTCCATGCATAGGGATACGCCCGAATTCCGGCTTGTCCCTATGCATGGATAGAGCCAAATTCATGAATGTTTGGCCCTGTCCATGCACAAGGACAATCCTGAATTCGGGCCTGTCCCTGTGCATGGATATGGTTGAATTCAGGGTTGTCCCTATGCATGAACAGGGTCGAATTCACCCTTTTCCATGTACAAGGACATTCCCTTATTCAGGATTGTCCCTATGCATGTATAGAAATGAATTCGACAATGTCCATGCATAAGGACAGGATCAAATTCTACCACATAAATAAAATCTTAAAACAAATGAATAAATTCCTTAATCATTAAAACATTTTAATGATTTAATAAGAATACTTTTTAATAATGAAAATATACCCCAAATCTACCTCTGTAAGGAGCACCGATTTGAGTACACGTCACATGAAATATTAAATTATATTAAACAAAACTAATCTAGAAGATATTATAATTTTCCCCCTTTTCAAAAAAATTATATTAAAAATACGGGAATACAATGGAATTTTGACCAACTTTTAAACTTTAAACCATAAAAGTTCAAATTGTAATGATATATATTTATATATGCATATCAATGGATAGGGCCGAATATGAGCCTGTCCAGGTACATGTACATGACTGTGTATTGTTTAACCTACACCCTATACCTGTGCAGAGAACTAATTTAGTGGACTTCAATTTTTTGCAAGTTGTATGGTTTGTTCCCAAAACAATTTGTTACATTTAAAATTCATAGTGGTAATTCTACATTTGTATGGTGGTTACCTCCTGGCTAGAGATTTTTCCTGGATGTTGAAAATTATCCCTCCCGTTGGCAACAATTGACAACATTCTACTAGCTAGTTAATGTAACAAGGGTTGGAGATATTTATTAGAATATAGTTAGAGCCTGACTTTTGTGTGATGGAAATCATTTTTTATTAGTATAACAGAAAGCAAGGAAAGGGCTACTAGTTCATCCTAATTGACTCAATTTACCACTATTTGTGTTTCATTTGACAACTATTTATTAGTATTGTTTGTTGCAGCACATGAGTTTGGAATTCCATACATATTGGAAGTCATACTGTGTTGTAGCAAAAAATGGTGTTTTATAAGGATTCAATATAATGATCTTGGTCAGAGTGGGTTCGTTTGTTTGTCTTTGTAGTAGATGTCCTTCGTGTCATATTTTTTTTTTCTTATTAGACTTTTATGCTATCTTGTTGGTTATGTAGTATAATTGTTTTCGTCGAAATGAACTCTTTCATGTATCTAGGTTCTAGATATGTTTTTTTTCGTCCTTTTGGTTTTTTATTAGACTTTTATGTTACTCCGTATGTTATGTTAGATCTTGGTAATGTATGTCAGGAACTGAATTTGGTTCTGTCCCTGTGCATGGACAGGGTCGAACTCATCCCTTTCCATGCACAGGGATAGGCCCAAATTCTACCATAGAAATAAAATGTTAAAACAAATGAATTGATTCCTTAATCATTAAAACATTTTAATGATTTAATAACAATACTTCTCAATAATGAAAATCTACCCCGAATCTACATCTGTAAACTATAAAATCATAAAATTTCAAACTTTAGTGATATAGATTTATATATACATATCAATGGATAGGTCCAAATACAACCTTGTCCATGTACAAGGATAGGCCCGAATTTGGGCATGTACCTATACATGGACAGGGTCGTATTCGACATTGTAAACCTCCACGGTGAACACATGCTAATCATTTACAACAGTAGTATGAATTGCATTAATATATGTAATCAATACTATTATTATGTGAACAATTTCCATTACTTATGGAACTACGAACACTAGTGCTTTGTAACTCAATTGGCTCAACTTGAATACCTTGTAGATATTACATATGTCAAATAGAGTAAGTCCATTGAATTCACATCCAAGATTACAACTCATGTAAGGGTTAAAGGGTCATAATAATATTACCACCATTGATATGATATGATATTACTATAATCTAGGCCATTACTTGTGCTTTCCTCCTAAGGTTGACAAGGTCGAATACGGACCTATCCATGTACAGGGACAAGCTCAAATTTGAGCATGTCCCTGTACATGGACAGGGTCGTATTCGACCTTGCCAACCTCCACTGTGAACACATGCTAATCATTTATAAGAGTAGTATGAATCCCATTAATCTGTGTAATCAATACTTTTATTACGTGAAAACTTTCCAGTACTTATGGAACTATCAACACTAGTGATTTGTAACTCATTTAGCTCGGCTTGAATACCTTGTATATATTACTTATGTCAAATAGAGTAAGTCCATTGAATTCACATACAAGCTTAAAACTCATGTAAGAGTTAAAGAGTCATCATAGTATTACCACCATTTATATGATATGTTATTACTATAATCTAATCAATTACTGATCTAGGTGGATATCGGTGGCCAGCCACCTTGTCCGACTGGCTCAAAACAGTTTTCTGGCAAATTTGGCAATCTACTATTTTTAGTAGTTTTTAACTTCCGGGGCCATTTTGAGGGCCTAAATGAATGTTTTTAGGAATCAATATCCTCAATGATAGGAAAATTCATGATTGATACCCCAAAATCAATCTCCTCGACGATACCTTTCCAATGGGCTATCACACGCCTAAAACGGAGATCGTATGCAAACGTTACAACCCCGAGAAGTTGATGTACTAACTTACCTAAATGGGGCCCACGTGACGTTTGGCACTTCATATCCTAGGGTAAGGTTTTTGGATGTCTAGGCTTTTTGACATTCTTTCTTATTGTAAAAAGGCCTTGAGAGCCTCATTGTAACCATCTTCTTGCGAATGTGAGTATCCATCACATCACTTCTCAGAGATAAGATGCCACCATTCTAGCAAGTCTTTCACTTTGTATTTTTACAGTCTCTATACATTTCTTTCATTAATAGAAATCATGTATTATTGTATCTCTATGTTTATGTTTTCATATCTGATATATTTTGTTATATTATTGGATATATGCAATATCTCTATGCATTTCTTTATTATATCTCCGCTCTCATTTCATGCCAAAAATAATCTGGATCAGTGCTATCAGAGCAGGCTGCTCTTTATCATTTTTTCAGTGCATGTCCCCGATGAAGTCCGAGTATAGAAAGTTGGGTATTGAGCTTGTCTCTCTTGAATAAAACTACTGTCACACACCCAAGAAACCCTCAATGGAAGAAGAAAAGAAAAACGACGGAGCAGATGATCCTATCAATTTGTTGCTTGAGCAAGCTCTCACGCAACAGAGGGATGAAATGATGGAGAATTTTTCCCACATCCTTAAATGCCTGCTGATTGAATCAGGGGCATCTTCATCAAGAGACCACTTTGGAGGCACCTCACCTTTCAAGGTACAAGTTAATTTTGATATTCTCGTATTTGAGGGACAGATAGATGTATAAGCCATAGAAAAATGGTTAACTCTGCTAGAAGGTTATTTCTCTATTCACAATATTTTCAACAAAGAAAAGATAACCTTCACTGATTGCAGTCGCACCCTCGGGCACGTCCTCTTCTCCAGGACCCTCTTTCTTTTAGCCTGAAGAACGTCAAATTTCTTCTATTTCCCTATCAAAAAATATGTACCCACAGTTATCTTCTCATGATCCCCCTTTCTGCACTCGGAGGATCGGAACTCGCAGCTTCACAAGTTTGAAGATCGAACACTATACTCTTGGATCCTCGAGATCTGATATGTCAGCCAACCCTGACTTCCTCTTCCCTCTATCGGGACTTCGCTCTATCGCGAATTCGCTACTCGCGATACCCAGCATGTGGTCCTCCATCTTCCGATACCCGAGACGCTGAAATGCCGAAACTCGCAGTCTCTCTCCCTCGCAACTTCACTACTCGCGAGGTCAAATAACTTCTAGGAAAACTCTCGATGTCCAAGACATCGAAACCCGTGATCTCACTCCCTCATCACTTCGCTTCTCGCAAGGTCTAATAACTTCTACGTCGATTCCTAATATACGATATTACGCGTAGATCTGACGATCCTCGTGACTCGGATCGACGGTTCCTGCCCTCCTGAACTTTGAACCACTTCCACACCTGCACTGTAACCTTCTGCCACCTCTGCAAGATCCAACGACCCTCAGAACTTCATGAAATCTCCTTGGAGAATTTCGTCCGTCCGTTTCTTCCTTATACAAATCTGTGAAATGACGAATCGTTCTTCCACCGAACTCGTCAACCTGCATAGAAAACCTGTGACATTCCTTGCAACCTTCCTAGAAAAACTTTCTTGCTTGTCCTTCAACAAACTTGAAGGCCTATCCCTCCTGAGCATTCTTAAGGAGGTCCTTGGAAAGAACTCTTTGCACGCACCCCTTGCGGCAAATCTTCAACCACGACTAAGTGTTGAAGTCTTCGACCCTGCGCACTCCTGTAGCAGCAGTCTTTCAATACTCTCGCTCAGAATCGCAACTCTGAGACTTAGCTTAGCCTGCACACTCCTTGCATGGCTTCTGCAACCCACTGTGCCTTTGAGGAAATAAGAACAAAAGTTATCTCTAATTGAACCCTTCTGTCAATGCACTCCTTGCGGAGAATTCGACTGCACTCCTTGCAGGAATCTTCTGGCTCAATTAGAGAAACAATTTAAACTCATTCACTCTTCCTTCCAGACCTCAACTCAACCATGAAGTCACATACACAGCATATAAAAAAAAATGCAAATCAGGAAGCAAACACTCACGAGCATAACATCAATGCACAAAGAAACAACACAAACCATGAATTTGAATCAAGGCTTTCTTATATTAATTCAAATATTTGTACATGGGTGTCCTTCATACAATTCTCTGCATGCTCTTCTCTTCTGAATGATCTGTCTTAGACTCATGTTACAATGATACAATGAGGGTGTCTATATCCGTTTTCCCTCTTGGACTCTAGGCTATCAAATCTGGAATTAAATTCCTAGCTAACAACATTAAATATATTAAATGTCGGCTATCTACTAAGGACGAGAGCTATTCGCTCAAGGTCCATTACAACATACAAGTGCGCCTTCATAAATTACTTTATTAAAGACTTGTGCAACAATCCCAAAGTGTTTTTCAAAAATTTGTGTTGGCTTGTCCAACTGTCTCCCGCTTCCGCGTTGGCTCGCTTGACGTGGGTGATGCTCCTTCATCATACTCCTCGACTTGAAAACTTTCATGGGCTCCTATCCATGAGCTCCTGCATGGTCTGTCCATGCTTTTGTATCATCGCTTCAATCTCCCAACTGGCATCCTCCACTGGGTGATTCTTCCACTTGACCAGATACTCATAGTATTCCTTCCTTCTGGTCTTCTTACCCACTCTCTTGTCCAATATGCATTCCATCTGCGGTTTCTCTGCAACTGGAAATTGTTTCATCCACTGGATTGCTGGTTCCTCAGTTCCAGTCTCTGCTTCTCTCGCTCTGTATGGGTATAAATCTGCGATATTGAATATCAGATATATTTCGATGCCATTCGGCAACTCAATTTCATAAGCATTTTCTCTGAATTTTCTCAAGACCTTGCATGGCCCGATTTTCTTCATTTTGAGTTTATTGTATGTTCCCCTTGGGAACCTTTATTTCCTCAAGTGTTCCAGAACTAGATCACCAACTTCAAACTGAATTTGTCTCCGATGTTGATCTGCTCTGCGCTTGTACTCCTGACTTGAGTCTTGTAGTCGTTGTTTCACCTGGCGGTGAAGTTCTTTCATCACCTCAACAAACTCTTCTGCACTAGCGCTGCTAGTAGCAATCTATCCTGAATCTCTCAACTTAGAAACTCCTCTTGGCTGTGTGCCATAAAAAATATGAAATGGACTTCGGCCTATACTCTGGTTCACTGAATCATTGTATGCAAACTTTGTCTGTGGCAATATGCTATCCCAGCTGCTATGGTGCTCCATCACGAACCTCCTCAGCAAGTCTCCCAGACTTCTGTTCACCACATCCGTTTTTCCATCCATCTGAGGATGATAAGCAGAACTAAATGCCAAGTTAGTTCCTAGCTTTCTCCACAGCATCCTCCAAAAATTCCCTATAAATTTTGTGTCCCTTTCCGGAACTATGCTTTTGGGAAATTCATGAAGTCGAATGACCTCCTTAAAAAAGAGATTTGCGATGTGTGTCGTGTCACTGGTATTCTGGCATGGTATAAAATGTGCCATCTTCGAAAACCTATCCACTACCACAAAGATCGAATCAACACCTCTTTTTGTTCTCGGCAAACCCAATACAAAATCCATGTTGATCGCTTCCCATGGCCTCTCTGGTATGGGCAATGGCTAATAGAGTCCCGCATTCTGCTTTCTCCCCTTTGAATGCTGGCAAAATATACATCTGTCAACGAACCGCTTGACATCTGCTCACATCCCTGGCCAAAAATACGATTCGATCATCTTCGCGAATGTTTTGTCATGGCCAAAATGTCCTGCCAATCCACCACTGTGTTTCTCCTTCAACAAGTTCTCCCTGATGGAGCAATTTGGAATACATAGTTGATTGTCTCTGAAAAAAAATCCTTCCTGGATCATATAATCTATCCATGGACTTCTATCTCTAAGAACTGGATTCTCAGCTGCTTCATATGCTTCTGCAAAATCTGCATCACCTGCATACATATTCCTGAGATCCTCAAAACCCAATGTTTTGACTCGAAACTCCTGCAGCAACAAACATTTCCTGCTCAAAGCATCAGCCACTTTGTTAGCAGCACCCGAAATATGCTTAATCACAAATGTGAAATTCTGCATATACTCTACCCATTTGGCATGTTTCTGATTCAACTTCTCTTGTTGAGTCACAAACTGTAGTGCATGATTATCACTGTATAATACAAATTCTTTCGGGATCAAGTAATGCATCCACTCCTTCAGTGCCTGTATGATAGCATAAAATTCTTTATCATACGTGGAGTATTTCAGTTTCACCTCATTGAGCTTCTCACTAAAATATGCAACTGGTATGTCTTCCTGACTCAAGACTGCTCCGATGGCAAACCCACTTGCGTCACATTTCACTTGAAATGTCTTCAGGAAATCTGGCAACACCAACACTGGTTGTTCCATGATCTTTCACTTCAATAGATTGAAGCTCTTCTCAGCCTCTACTGTCCAGTGAAAAACCTTATGTCGCTTCTTCATTGTATCCATCATCGCTGCACTAATTCCACTGAAATTCCTGATGAATTTTCGGTAGAAACTAGCCAAACCATGAAAACTTCTCACCTCGAAAATATTTCTCGGTGATGGCCAATTCTTGATCACTTCCACCTTATTCGGATCCATCCTCAACTCATTAGCTGAAATAACAAAACCCAAGTAAATGAGCTCTATCTTCATAAATGAGGACTTCTTCATATTAATCAACAATTTCTCCTGCTGTAGCTTCTTCATCACAATGGCCAAATGATTCAGGTGTTCAGCCTCTGATTTACTGTAAATCAGTATGTCATCTAAATACACAATGATGAACTTTCCGATGAATTCCCTCAGGACTTCGTTCATCAACCTCATAAAAGTACTTGGTGCATTTGTCAAGCCAAGCGGCATGACTAGCCATTCATCCAATCCCTCATTGGTTTTGAAGGCTATCTTCCACTCATCGCCTTCTCTCATGCGAATCTGGTGATATCTGCTTTTCAAATCTACCTTTGAAAAGTACTTTGCCCCACTTAGGAAATCCATCAGATCATCCATTCTCAGTAGTGGAAATCTATACCTGATAGTTATTATGTTGATTTCTCTCGAGTCGGTACACATTCTCCAACCTCCATCTTTCTTCGAACTGAGTACTGTCAGAACAACACATGGACTCAAGCTTTCTCTGACCAATCCTTTGTCCAATAACTCCTGGACTTGTCTCTTAACCTCCTCATATTCTTGCGGCGTCAACCTTTATGTGGGTTTATTTGGAAAACTAGCTCCTAGTATGAGGTCTATATTATGACTTACACTTCTCATCGGAGGCAACAAACGAGGTAATTCGTCCACTATAATATCCGCGAACTCTTCCAGCAGTTCCTGAACTTCATCTGGTAAATCATCCACTCTTGTGCTAGTCAGAATAATCCTCATTTTCTTTACCACAAATAATTGTGGATCTTCCTTCTTCTTCACCTCTGTAAGAAGTTCCTTCCCACTCATGAGAAGTAATGTGTTGCTAACTTCCGGTTTCACCTCCTTATCCTTTATCGGAAGCAACATATGGGTTCTCCCATTCTTTCCCAGGGTGTATGTGTTCATTCTCCCATCGTGAATCACATTTCTGTCATATTGCCATGGTCTACCCAGCAATAGATGACAAACATCCATGGGAATAACATCGCACAAGATCTCATCATTATATCCCCCTATTTTGAATTCAACCAAGCATTGTTTAGTAACAGTTACCTGGTGTCCTTTCTGTAGCCATGAAACTCTGTATGGGTTTGGATGATCAGTTGTCTCCAGCTCCAGCTTCTCTACCATCTTTGTGGATATGAGATTATCCATGCTACCACTGTCTACGATGACCTTGCACACCCTGTCCTTGGTATTGCAAGCAGTCCTAAAGAGTCTGGTCCTTTCGACTAAGCTTTCCACCTCTTTCTTAGGTGTCAAAAGGACTTTACGCATCATAAGCGATCTTTCGCCTTTTGCATCTTCTGCTTCAACATCCCGCCTCTGCGCTTCGGTGGTGTGAGCTTCTCCAATGTCCTTCTTTTTCTCTAGATACTCATAAGACTTGTGCCCATTCTTTCCACATGTGAAGCATGTGATTACTCCACCTCGGCCTCTTCCTCTACCTCTAGTACAAGGAAAAGTATTGCCATCAGCATGTCCTCTGCTCTACTCTGTATGTTGCCCTCTCTGCTCAACATATGGCCCTCTCTGTGAGGTTTCACCTCTTTCAACTTTACCCCGAGGTTTCTTCCATTCCTCTTTGGGCTTATGGTATTTGTCCTGGGAAACTGCCTTGCCTCTGGGTTAACTCCTGCCTCACCCTTGTTGACCTTGCTTACGGCTCAGCTTCTCTTCTACTTTCAGAGCCATCTGATAAGCGTCTTCCACTGTCCTGATGGTAACCATGCTTAATTCATCCTGAATGTCATATCTCAGACCATTCAGATACCTGGAAACTTTCTCATCATCGCTCTTCCGATGACCTGCCCTGATGTTCAGTCGATAGAATTATTCAGTGTATTCTTTCACTGTCATCAACTTCTGTCTCAGGTTCTGCATCCTCCTGAACAGAGTAATTTGGTAATCTATTGGGATGAATTTCGCTTTCATCTTTGCAATCATTCGATCCCAGCTCTTAATTTTCTGCTTACCTTTGCAGCGTCTATCTGCTTGAAGCTCGTCCCACCATAATGCTGCATGTCCCTTCAAGCGCGTAATAGCATGCTTGACTTTCTTATCCTCTTCGATGTCTTCATAATCGAAGTAGGTGTCAAGAGCTCTAATCCAGTCTAGAATCTCTTTTGCATCCAAATTCCCTTCATAAACTGGAATGTCCATCTTCGCCTTCGCACCCATCCTGGCAATGGATTTGATTAAACGCTCGGTTGATGCATCTTCGACTACAACTTCCTCGTCACACTCAACCTCAATCTCACTATCGAAATCGCTAATATCCCCTGCACTAGCTGTGCGTCATTGCGCTGTCTCCATGTCTTCAATTCTTTCTCGGAGAGCTCTCATCTATCTCTCCATTTCTGGATTCCCTGTCAGCCTGCCTCTTCTCCGCACCTCTCTATCCTCTAGGTCGGGTGATTGTCTTTCTCTCCTAGGCGACATGGTGAATTCCTTCTTTCTCTGCTATAGAAAGCAAATAAATTCCTTGCTCTGATATGACTTGATTGCAGTCACACCCTCAGGCACGTCTGCTTCTCCAAGACCCTCTTTCTGTCAGCCTGAAGAACATCAAAGTTCTTCTATTTCCCTATCGGAAAATCTGTACCCACAGTTATTTTCTCACAATCCCCCTTTCTGCACTCAGAGGATCGGAACTCCCAGCTTCGCAAGTTTGAAGATTAAAAACTATACTCTCAGATCCCCAAGACCCAATATGTCAGCCAACGTTGACTTCCTCTTCCCTCTATCGGGACATCGCTCTATCGCGACTTCGCTACTCGTGATACCCAACATGTGGTCCTCCAACTTCCAATACCCGAGACGTCAAAATGTTGAAACTCGCGCTTTCGCTCCCTCGCGACTTCGCTACTCGCAAGGTCAACTAACTTCTATGATGAATCCCGATGTCCGAGACGTTGAAACCCACGATCTCTCTCCCTCGCAACTTCGCTTCTCGCAAGGTCGAATAACTTCTATGTCGATTCTCGATATATGATATTACGCATAGATCTGATGGTCCTTATGACTCAGATTGATGGTTCCTGCCCTCCTGAACTTTGAACCACTTCCACACCTGCACTGTAACCTTCTGCCACATACGCAAGATCCAACGACCCTCGGAACTTCACAAAATCTCTTCGGAGAATTTCGTCCGCCCGTTCCTTCCTTATACAAATCTGCGAAATGATGAACCGTTCTTCCAGCGAACTCGTCAACCTGTGTAGAAAACCTGCAGCGTTCCTTGCAACCTTCAAGGCACAACTTTCTTTCTTGTCCTTCAACAAACTTGAAGGCCTATCCCTCCTGATATTTCTTACGGCTTCCAGGTCCTCAAAAAGAACTCTTTGCATGCACCCCTCGTGACAAATCTTCAACCATGACTAAGTGTTGAAGTCTTCGACCCTGCGCACTCTTGCAGCAGCAGTCACTCTCACTCAGAATCGTAACTCTGAGACTTAGCTTAGCCTACGCACTCCTTGCATGGCTTCTGCAACCCACTACGCCTTTGAGGAAATAAGAACAAAAGTTATCTCTAATTGAACCCTTCTGTCAACGCACTCCTTGCGGACAATTCGACTGCACTCCTTGCAGGAATCTTTTGGCTCAATTAGAGAAACAATTTAAACTCATTCACTCTTCCTTCCAGACCTCAACTAAACCATGAAGTCACATACACAGCATATAAAAGAAAATGCAAATCAGGAAGAAAACACTCATGAGCATAACATCAATGCACAAAAAAACAACACAAACCATGAATTTGAATCAAGGATTTCTTATATTAATTCAAATATATGTACATGGGTGTCCTTCATACAATTCTCTGCATGATCTTCTCTTTTGAATGCTCTATCTCAGACTCTTGTTACAATGATACAATGAGGGTGTCTATATCCGTTTTCCCTCTTGGACTCTAGGCTATCAAATCTGGAATTAAATTCCTAGCTAACAACATTAAATCTATTAAATGTCGGATATCTACTAAGGATGAGAGCTATCCGCTCAAGTTCCATTACAACATACAAGTGCGCCTTCATAAACGACTTTATTAAAGACTTGTGCAACAATCCCAAAGTGTTTTTCAAAAATTTGTGCTAGCTTGTCCAACTGTCTCTTGCTGTTGCACTGGCTCGCTTGATGTGGGTGATGCTCCTGCATCATTCACACTCCTTAAAGCTCTCCCTCATGTCAAACATTGGTGGGAAACTTACCGGGAGCAAAGTTCCACAAAGGAGTCTGGAATATATGGGGCCAATCCCACTTGGTATTTTTTTATGGATGCGGTAAAGGAACAATATTACCCTATTGGCAACAATGAGGACCAGTACATGAGATGGACTACATTGTGGCAAGAGAGAGGCCAAGTAGTTCTAGATTTCACCAATACCTTCCATACCTTGTGCACCAAGCTGGGTATCAAAGACTCTGAGCGACATTTGGTTCTGAAATACCGTGGGGCTCTACATAGATACATCCAGACTGAAATGGATTTTCGGGACATCTCATCACTCGGTGTTGCTTATCAATATGGTGGTAAAATTGAGAAGAAATTTAAGCACCAGAACAAATGGGATTTTGGGTCTGCAAATACGCCAACCAAAGTATGACAAAGATGACCCTAACAAACAGTCTCCCGAAAACCAGTCCAAGACACAGGAAAAGAAGGGTCATGGGAAGACAAAGAAGGACAATTGAAAATGGTGTGAGTTCCAAAAAATCCCTTGGCACAACACCGATGAATGTCGTTCAAAACAGTCATTGGTGGCTGAGATCAAAGACAAAGAGCTGACCTTGATTCAGAAGTTGATTCTGAAAATAATGGTAAAGGACAGATCATTGATGTAGACCCCACTACTATTGTCACGACTACAACAATTAAACCAGAAGAACCAGCAGATCCCGAAGAGGAGGAGCATATTTTTCATTCACAAATGTGGGTGAAGGGGACCCTGCTGCATTTTATTGTTGATAGCAAAATCCAGAAGAACCTCATATCAGCAGAGGTCATCAAACAGTTGGGATTGTCGACAACACCACACCCACATCCATACAACATCGGGTGGGTTCACCAAGGATAAAATCTCCATGTCATCCAACAATGTCAATTTTCATACGACATCCAACCCTTCAAGGATGAGGTATTATGTGATGTTGTCCCACTAGATGTCTGTGATGTTCTCTTGGGCCAACCATATATGTGGAAGTGCCATGTTGTTTATGAGTCTCGACCCCGCAGTGTCATTGTTTCTCTGGGGGGTCATCTCTATAGAATACCAAAGGTAGTTCCAATTATTATTCCACCTAAAAGGTGTGGCAAGGTAGTATCTCATACTGCAAAATTTAGCTTCTTCACAATTTGTTCAAAATAAGAACATAAGGACATTACAACCACTATAGTCTTGCCCCAAGCACCTTCTATCCAACAGAAGCAGGTCAACAAGGCTGCAACAAAGCACAAAGATTCCTTTTTCACACTGTCCTCTCATGTATCTTGACTTTTTGAATAGCCTCATCCTCAACAGGTTCGTGCCAGACTTCCACAAACTGAGCAACGCGACATCTCCAACAAGACAAGCAGCTCACCAAGATGCAGATTCAACAAATGTTTTTCCCTCTCCCCTGGGAACTCAATGCAATGGAGACCATTTATTCCTAAGGAGGGAGGATGGATCTATGTGGATATCAGTGGCCACCCACCTTGTCTGACTGGCTCAAAATAGTTTTCTGGCAATTTTGGCAATTTACTATTTTTAGCAGTTTTTAACTTCCCGGGCCATTTTGAGGGCCTAAATGAAGGTTTTTAGGGATCGATATCCTCAATGATATATAAAGTCATGAATGATCCCCCAAAATTAATCTCCTTGACGATACCTTTCCAACGGGCTATAACATGCCTAAAACAGAGATCATATGCAAAAGTTATGACCCCAGGAAGTTGATGTACTAACTTACCCAAACGGGGCCCACATGAATTTTGGTGCTTCATCTCCTAGGGTTAGGTTTTTGGATGTCTAGGGTTTTTGAAATTCCTTCTTATTGTAAAAAGGCCTTGAGAGCCTCATTGTAACCATCTTCTTGCAAATATAAGTAGCCGTCACATCTCTTCTCAGAGATAAGTTGCCACCATTCTAGCGAGTCTTTCACTATGTATTTTTACAATCTCTATACATTTCTTTCATTAATAGAAATTGTGTATTATTGAATCTCTGTGTCTATGGTTGCATATATGATATATTTCCATTATATTATTGGATATACGCGATATCTCTATGCATTTCTTTATTATATCTTCGGTCTCATTTTGTCAAGAACCAAACATCAATATAGCATATAAAAACCTCAGGAAAAGTACTCAACGCCTTGAAAAAGAGATAATTTCATATAATAAGCCTCTTCGAGGGGGCAACCTCCTTTTAACCCACTTAAATGTTCAAGTACAAGATGATT
>JZKD02S0150223.1:250414-263011 GCA_000966675.3 Picea glauca
AAAGGAGGTTGCCCCCTCGAAGAGGCTTATTATCTGAAATTATCTCTTTTTCAAGGCGTTGATTACCTTTCCTGAAGTTTTTCTATGCTATATTGATGTTTGGTTCTTAACAACACAACTACTCAAAATAGTCACAAATAGTGGAACAAATCCACCATTGTAGTATATCTCTACTGTCTGGAGATGGGCAGTCTCCATAACAATCATTTGGGCCAATATTTCACTCAGATATGTGAGCTATAAAAGAATATTTGCCTCACAAACAGTGGAACATATCCACCATAGTAGTTTATATCTACTGTCGTACAGTCTTCATAACAAACATCTGATAGCAACCTACATAGAAACAATGTTATGATATAAACTGAATCATCTGGGCCAATCTTTCACTCGCATCTATGAGATATGAAAGAATATTTTCCCTCAGTATACAACATCAGCAATGGGTTATCTGTCCTATTATTCTCAAACAAGGAAGAAGGATTGTTTCTAATTTCTGAGCCTAGACCATTCCTCACCCTGGGCCATTATTCCTACACTAATCAAAGTGCACCCTGGACATAATGTATAAACCCTTAGGAATGTCTAAGTCTGGACCATTCCCCACCCTAGGCCATTCCTCCTACACTAATCAAAGTGCACCCTGGAGAGAATGTATAAACCCTAAGGAATGTTTGTCCCTAATTGTTGAGCCTGGACCATTCCCCACCCTGGGCCATTCCTCCTACACTAATCAAAGTGCACCCTGGAGAGAATGTATAAACCCTAAGGAATGATTGTCTAGACCATTTCCTCTATTAACCATAAGAGGAAAATATTGTCCTGCATCAACCTCCAAAACAGACCATTCCTCATGTTAACCACAATGAAAAATCATCGTCCGGCGAGGCGGGCCAGTCTTATTGAGTAACCCTCAAGAAGAGACTTCCCTAGACCACTCCCCATGTTAACCACAATGGGAAGTCGATGTGTATGATACATCAACAATCAGACTACCTCCCATGTTAACCACAATCGGAAGTCATTGTCCGTAAAAAATCTCAATCCACTTTCCGAACAGGAAAGAATCTATCTAATCTAGACTATTACAAAGATAAATAATATGTTAGTGCTCCCTCCTAATCTGGAGAGTCATTAAGTCACAAAAATAAATGTTTTCAAAGAATATTTTTCAGTACTTTCTCCTATCTTGGAGAATCTTCCCTTTCAGCTAAGGGAGTTATTTCCACGATCCCCATCTTCTCTCGAAAATATGAAAACTTAATTTTGGATAGAGGTTTTTTCAAGATGTCTGTTGTCTACTAATCAGTGGAATATACTTGAGCTTTACCTCTCCTTCCTGGACTTTATCTTGAATAAAGTAGTATTTGATATTAATGTGCTTCGACCTTTCATGAAACATTGGATGTTCTGATAATCTTATGCAACTCTGATTATCACAATATATTATGGTCGATTATGGAATTTGATCAAATAAATCGAAGATTAACTTCCTTAGCCATACTACTTTTGTGCATGCTTCACAAGCTGCCATATACTCTGCTTCTATTGTGCTAAGTGCGACAGACTTATGTTTCCTGCTACCCCAAGATATCATAGCGGAGCCCAAGCTGAAACACATACCTGAAGTATTCTTTCTGTCTTCTGCACTTCCTACCCAATAAGAGTCTGTGAATCCATGAACTTAGATATCATTGGATGTGGTATATCTCAAGCCATAGTTTATTATCCCACGAATATATCTTAGGACATGTTTTGCAGCTATCCAATGCTCTTGTCTAGGTTCCACCTGGAACTGACTTAATGTATTTACAGGAAAGAAAATATCTGGTTGAGTATTTACTAAAGACATTAATGATCCAATTAGCTGTCGATATAGAGATTGATCTACTGGATCGGAATCTGGGACTTTCACTTTTCTTATATCCACATTCATAGGAGTGTCCATGGACTTACAGTGCATCATTCCAAACTATTGAAGGATCTTTATTCCATACTTTCCTTATCCAAGGAATACTTCACCACACTTCTGCCATACTTCTAGTCCCAAGTAATAATGCATGAGACCTAGATCTTCCATATCAAATTCAGAGGCTAGTTCCTTCTTGCACTGTATAATGAGAGATTCTTCACCTGTTATGAATAGATCGTCAACATATAATAGTATAATCACAGGTGCATTATTCACGTCCTTGTAATAAAGGTTTGGATATGCATAACTCTTGGAGAAACCAAGTCTTGTTAGATAGTTGTCTATTCTGGCTTACCAAGCCCTTGGAGCTTGCTTGAGTCCACTTAGAGCTTTCTTCAATCTGCAAACATGAGTATCTTTGGAATGTACCTCAAACCCTTGAGGTTGTTCAATATATACTTCTTCTTCAAATGCTCCATTCAGAAAAGCTATCTTTACATCCATCTGATGTAGATTCCATCCCATGGAAGCGGCAAGAGATATGATAGCTCTGATGAAGGTATACCTTGCCACCAGAGCAAAGGTTTCGACATATCTTCTCCCTCCTTCTGGGAGAACCCTCTAGCCACGAATCTTGCCTTGTATTTATCCACACTTCTATCTACTGCATGTTTGATCTTGTATACCCATTTTGAGGTTACCACTGATTTTTCTTTGGGTCTGGGTACAATTTCCCATACATCATTTTTCATAATGGATTGATGTTCTTCCGCCATAGCTTCTTTCCATTGTCCCTTTTGGATTGACTCTTTAAATGTGGTAGGTTCTTAATCTAGAAGCTTCATCATGTATGCTACATAACTTGATAATATTTTCGGTCTTTTACTCTTCCTCGATGTTCCTTCTGGAACCTTGATTCTTTTTGTGTCTTTTAATGTAGCTTCAAACCAAGCTAGTCATTTCTTGGTATTTGGTATGATATCTCAATCAATGTTTTCACTTGGCTCCATAGGATGATCAGGTTGATCCTTTTTGTCATTTTCGTTTTCTGTGTTTTCTTCATTGGGTTCTTCAAGCTCTTCTTCTTCTGTAATTTCTTCGATGGATTTCTTGAAGGCCATCCTTTCATTGAACATTACGTCTCTGCTAAGTTCTATCTTGTGTTGTTCTGGAATATATATTCTATAGGCTTTGGATGAATCACTATATCCCACGAATATCCCCTCCTTTCCTGAGGGTTCTAGTTTATTCCTTTTGTCTTTGGGAATATGAGAGTAAATTTGACATCCAAATATTCTTAGGTTTTCCACGTTAGGTTTCTTACCTGAGAAGGCTTATTCTAGTGTCATGTCCTTCAATATACGATGAGGGATTATATTCTGTACATATATTGATATCACTATTGCTTCTCCCCGTAAGAACATGGATAGACCTTGATCATTCAATAGGGCTTTTAGGGTTTCTTCGATAGATCTATTCTTTCTTTCTGCTACACCATTTTGTTGAGGATTATGAGGAACGATCAGCTCCCTCCTAATCCCTGTCGATTTGCATAATGCAACGAACTCCTTCGAGGTGTATTATCCTCCATTATCTGTTCTTAATGTCTTAATCTTCTTGTTCGTGAGGTTTTCTATTTCTGTCTTGAATTCTTGGAACTTGTTGAATACTTCGTCTTTTTATTTCAGTAGGTATAGCCACATCTTTCTTGAATAGTTAGCTATGAATATTATGTAGTAAAGAGATCCTCCTAGAGATCTGACTGGAATTGGACCACAAACATCTGAGTGTATTAGTTCTAGGATTTCCTTGGATCTGTTGTTGTTGCTTGGGAAAGGTTTCTTGATATTCTTCCCAAGGCCACATCCCTTGCAGATTCCTTCATGTGTAGATTTCAATTCTGGTATTCCTTCAACCATTTTTCTGAGAAAGGGTAATGCTTGATAATTGATATGAGTGTACCTTCTATGCCAAAGCTCATGAGGTTTGACTTCGTCATGTACTAGAGCTTCTTCATTTTGTTCTAGTAGTCTATACATATTTCCTTCACAACTTCCAATAACCCTAACATCCTCTATGCTGGAATTCTTATGCCATGATAACATCTTTCCATCCATGAAGGCTATTATGTTTCCTTTGTCTTCTAAAAATGATATTGATACAAGATTCTTTTCTAAACTAGGTACATATAAAACATTTCTTAAGTGAACATGATTACCTGATTCCAACTTGACAGAGGCTTGTCCAAATCCTTCGACGGGGTAAGTGCTTTTGTCTCTAAGCTCCACTTTGTATGATGTCTTTCTCTCATTTAGATTTGAGAGTCTGGATTGATCTCCCGTCATGTGCCTGGAAGATCCACTGTCGATTATCCACATGTCATCTTCAATCGTCCCAGTAAGTGTTGAGTAGTGAAAAAGACTTAATGTTTCACACATGTGGTCGGTTGACTGGTAACTAGTCATGCCTTGATTCAGAACTTCAACTTTGTCATTTTTGTCTTCTGAGAGATCCAAGAGGTGCGTTGGGTTAGGGCGCATCTGAATATCTTCTTCTTGAGTGAGATGCTCCATCACAAGGTGTTGAATCAGATATTTAGGGTTTCTGCAACTACGTCTGCTAGTAACCCTAGCTGCAGTGTTTTGGAAGTTGCTCCTACTAGTAACCCTAGCGACAGTTCCTCAACGAGCTCAATATCCAAGTGGCTATGTTTCCTTCCAACATTTTAGGCTGAATAAAAGGGGTGTGGGCCCATAAAAATAGAAGATTGTGCTCGTCTTACCATTGACGATACCCTCGTCACCCAACCATAGGCCAAAGCCACCCTCTGAGCACCTTGACTTTGACAGAGAAGCGAATCCTAGTAGTAATCCAATAGCCAAGAGAGGCTAATGCACCAAGAAAGAATAGAAACCATGCTGATAAGATAATCCCACCTAGAGGTTAGTGCACACCTTCCCATAAACTTGCGCACAAGATGCTACTACACCTGCGCAGATCCAGTTCTCTCTGCAACTGCTGAGATGTGTATAATGAGAACTGTGCCCTGTATTTATAGTAGTCTGGGCAGTTTTACTGGGGATGACTTCTCCTTCTGGCTACTAATAAATTCATTTTAAATATATTTCTGCAGCCGACAACTTGTCTAGGGTTTCCTTCATTTCTTTTCTTCCTTCTGGAATATTCTAATCTCGTCATAGGTCACAATAGAGGTTCATAGCTCCCGAAGCTACCATAATATTAACAAATTAAATTCATTAAATTTATCATGTTTTAAGATCAAAATGTTATAATTTATATAAATTTAATGGTTTTTCAAAATTTCAATAAGCATTTATAGCTACATCAATCCTCTAATAGCGAAATACTCAATTATCAAATAAATATAATGATATTTCATCATATCTAACAAGATAATACTTTTCCATATAAGTATATGTACTCATATGTATATAGGAATGGGTCTCCATCCTCTTAGGAAAGAGATTAAATTGATACCAGGGTAGTGTCTCATATCATATATGGGATTAAGGCTCAATGCTACTAAAAATAAAATGACCCCACTAGAAGTAGCTTCAGTGATAACCACAAAGGATATTGATTTTCTTGAGAATATTTTCTATGATGAAATGTCTTTTGGTCTTGGAGAAATACCTAACACTATTTTTATTTCCTATGAGCTTATATTCCTTAGATGTAAGGAAAGATGTTAAGGGCCCAAAACCCATAAACATTTGGAAGCAATGAAATTCTATCCCCTTACGAATGACCAATGGATTATTTTAGAGGCCATAGTTTTCCTTGAATAATGGTGATGAGCCGATTAATAACCAAGTTATGATAAATTTCGTCCCTTTCCAAAAAAGGATAGTAGTCAATAATAACTTTCCTTGTTACCAGGGATCAAATTTGAAAGGTAAGACATCTTTCAAATTTGAAAGAATATTATTTGATTAACCCCTTTATCCCCTTACAAATGATCAATGGATTATTTTAGGGGTCATGGTTTTCATTGAATAATGGTGATGAGCCGATTAATCACTAGGCTATGATAAATTTCATCACTTTTCAAAAATATAGTAGTCAATAATAATTTTCCTTATTACCATGGATCAAAATTGAAAAGAAAATCATATTTTAAATTTGAAAGGATATTATTCCATTACTAAAATAAATAATGATTCTCATTGAAAAAAAGAAAAGAAAAAATGGAGATTTGTTTCACCAAAACAAATGCAAGACTTGATAATACTCCTTATCCTTATCTTGATATTCAAGTTAAACTATGTTATCCCTTTTTAACACTTTACTTACACATATGTAAAAACTTGATCCCTTATAATGCAAACAACCATTAAAGGTTGAAACATATTACATTCACATACATGCACACTAAATTTTCAAATATAATTATAAAACAAGTTAACTTATGTTTCATGGTTTGCGAAGAGGAAAACATTTCTTTATTGTGAAGATGAATTAAAAATAATGATATTCTTCTATTCAAACAACTACCACATAAATCTCAAAACATTGTTTGCATTTCCTTATTGAATCTTCAAAAGAAAGGAATATATAATGCTCTAGAGATATATTTTATACTTGAATGAAACAATCTTTAATCTAACATGATCAAAGGTCAATTATATATATAAGTGGGTAATTATAACTAATCAATTATATATTAATGATGTTTTGATATCCAATTTTAGGAGCTCTGAATATAATGGTCAAGTGGAAGATTAATGAATTTTTGATATCCAATTTTGAGTTTGGCAAGGTTATCATAACAAATAATGGTTAAATGGAAGATTAATGAGGTTTTGATATCAAATTTTGACACTAGCTAGATTTTCATCAAAACTTATGATTGTTGAAATACATGAAACACTATTGTTAACAAGTTCTTGATGAGATGTCATTTTGAACTTGTAAATATGTTTAAATTATAAAAATATAAATTACATTCATATGAAAAAATAGTTCTAATGACACAAACTTGAAATCAAGTTCCTATTTTATCAAACAAAATCTCTCTAAAATTTTATTTCAAAAACTTACAAATCTACATGAAAAAAAAAATTGCAAAAACGAGTGGAAAAAAAATATTGAAAAGAAAAAACATTTTCTTGACACTATACTTTTGTCAATGTACACGACCAACTACATGGGAAAGTCTCTTGAGAAAGTTTTTACAAATGATGTAAGAAAAGTGTCCTGATGCATATCTATGACAATCTATGAAAAGTAAATTTCAAAAGGAATCTAGTATGTACACATCAATAAACGCATCAAACTAACTGGCCGCTTATGGAGATAGTAGGACAAGATATTATAAAGATTATACGACAAGTATTATTCGTTCTTTAGTAGGCAACTAAACAAAATATAATAATGCCGCGCAACATCAAATGCGCTCTATCAAATATAATAATGCCGAGAAACACAGCACTGGTAGCATCCGTGTTTTATAAGAGCTTGGACAAAAAAGATTCTAACTTCTTTCCAACTTCCAGAAAAAGACAATTCTGAAATTGAGTTGATTAAAGTTTTTTTTGTTTGTTAATTTGTGTGGAATTTTGTTGGCTACGCGATTAACGTGTGGCTTGAGAAATCGTGATTCAGGGGCATTTAAGCCACACCAACCCTTAACATGGTTGGATTTTTTTGTCACCGCAGGTTTAGAACGGATAACTTTAACATCACGGAGTGGCTTAACAACACACTCCGTCACAGACTGTCTTACACCTCAGAAACAGTTGAATTGATTAAAGTTATTCTCTCATTTCACATGGATTTATCTTGTAATCACATTAATTAATAAACAGAGAGATGGTTCATATTTAACAGTTTTGCAGGAAGCGTGAAGCTAAAATATAGAGTGATCCAATGGTTTGCTTAAAACGAAAGTTGCATATCCAAAAAAAATATTCTCTCCTTTGGATTTAAATTTTTAATGAAAGTTGCGTATCCGAAGAATATATTGCGTGTCATATCACATAATTTTATATTTGCACGTAATCATAGTTTTCCACAGATTCGGGACTGCTAGAGGAAATTATAGTTACAGGCCGCCGATCTGGATATGGATATATCTGTATAACTCTCTCACAGATTGTTCTATAATAAAAATTGTACTTCAAGAAATTAGGTTATGGGGGAATACAGAGCTATCAGAAATATTACAGGGACTTACAATGTGACTGCACCTTCACCATGGAGGTCACCAGTTCCATTTCTGTTGGGTGGAGTGGGTTTCATGATCGCATTGACTCTTGCTTTTATCATTCTGGCTTGCTCCTACGTGAAGGATTCCTATGGTTCAAACTCCGAAGAAAATAACAGATCAGAGCAGAGTCGCCAATCAGATGCTGAGTATGGCGACAAGATCGAGACGGTGAAGAATATAATGCCGTCTGAACGTCCAGAGGAACAGCACGAAAAAATAATTGTAATCATGGCGGGCGATGTCACGCCAACTTTTATGGCTAACCCAGCCTCTGTTTCTGCGATATGAAAGCGCCAGGACGCGATGAATTCATAGCAGTTTCATAGGAATTAAATGTGAGAGAAGAAAGCCAAAAAATAAATCAAAATGTATATAAATATTGGTCGCCATATATTAAAATTTTGGTTCAGTTGGATTTTCTGTTCATTTTGTATTTCCTTTCAAGCGTTAATTTTAGTATCTGAGCATGTGAAGCAATGTTTTAATGATACAAATTCGCACGAAGCCTAATACCCAAGGACATAATCAATGAAAGAGTTTGTTGAATTTTTTGAAGTCTTGTTTATGTAACCATTTTGTAGAGTTATATGGAACAAACTCTTCTTTAGTCACCTTTGATACTTATCACGTTATCCATGTCATAGCTTGCAATTGTATGTATAGAGTATTACCAAATGGTTTATTGTTTTCACATCTCCTTTTCATAATGTATGCTTGCTAAGTCTCCTGTTTTGCAGAACTTGTCAAGTTAAGTATTAAAGCATAACCTCATGAAAACCATAGATTTAAAAAAAATATTGTCTTCTAGAATGGATTTCAGCATCATTGACTATCTCTTTGGATTTCATTTGTAAACATGACTTTATACCCTAGTGTAGGAATATAGTCCCTTAAGGTTGAGTTTTTACATGGAACTATTTCATCCTCTTCCTATGTAATATAAACATGACTTGCCATTAATTTCGTTTTATAGACTTGCGGTTGCTTACATTCCAGTGCTTCTCACCTTAAGAGTCCTTAAGAGTTTTGTACCAATTAATAGTAAGTTCTAGGTCTACACTTGAACCAAATTATAAGTACCCATCGCTTGGACAGAGACAATGAGATCATTGGGTAACTACTTGTATACATCGTCAATGCAGCACATGGATCACAACCTATTTAACATTTTGTCCATTACATATCCTCCAAACCAGATAATTACCAAAAAGTGAAAAACACATGGATCACAACCTATTCAACATTTTGTCCATTACATATCCTCCAAACCAGATAATTCCCAAAAAGTGAAAAGGATTAAACAATGGCCTTCCATTTTTGGAAGGGCTCCTGAATTTGTCCTTTGCCTTATGTTGAACATACCCAGTTTTCACCATAAAAAAACCTGCTTTTCAATCAAGATTGGAATCAACCCACAAAGGGATACCGAATTTCTCGTTTTGCCTTATGCTGCACCCATTTTCACCTTAAAAAACACAACCTTCTTTCCAATCAAGATTGAAATCAACCCACAAATTTTCTCAATAGATCTCAAATACCCTAAACGCTTAAACCAACCGGGTGAGTAATACCGGGACCCGAGAGCTTTGAGGACCAAGAAACCCAAATGATGTTTCAGACTCTGGCCTTGATGGTTATTTTGATTTGCAGGTGCCCTTCGTGGTAATTATCACTGCCAATATAAAGAAAATTACTTTTATTGCTATTATAACTAAGAATAGAATCACATCCATTATTTTTTCTGAAGATGTCCATGACTCCTCGCTTTCAAGCTTTTATATTTTAATTTTTTTGTATGAGACAGTAGGCTCTCTTGAATCAAGGAACGCAATACATGTTAAATATATTGTACCCTCAACAGTATGATCGTACACTGCCAGTTGTACTGGACAGTTGTACTTTCTATTTTTGTCTTGCTTGAGCATATATAGCTCAACCATCTTACATTGTAATTATCTCTTCAGTTATGTTCTGTACTTATTCATACATTTGAATATACTATTCTTTTCTCTCTGCTTTTCTCTGTCCTTCACAATTTATCATGGTATCAGAGCTTCAGGTGTAAGCCTCTTCACACAGTCGGGAGAGCAACTCGATCCTCACAGCGCAGAGCCTCACAGATCTTGAGAGCACGCGTCACAGACTTTTCACAAGTTTTGGAAAGCTGTCTGCAATACTCTTTTTGGATCGTCGTGAGAAGCTAGCGGAGGAAGCAGAGAATGAAGAAGAAGAAACCTGCACAATTTTCTCAAAGAACCGTCAAAGATTGACGTAGAAGAGCTGTAGAACGAAAGAAGTTTAAAGTACTTGAAGATTTCGCTTCAATTCGTTAAAGATTCAAGCAGAAGGCTGAATCGTTTAAAGATTTTTGAAAATAACTCAAATCTGTCAAAGATTGTAGCAGATCATGAAGAAACCGTGAAATTCTTTCAAATCTTTGAAAGATTCACAAATCTTTTCTTCCGCAGGAGAAAATTCCGTTAAATTCTGGAAAGATCGCGTCAAACACGCAAAGAACAACCATTAAGACTGCAAGAGTCATCTTGCGATCAGATCTGAGGCGGGAAACCGGTCCAGAAGGGATGAGGAGAGCGTGGAAAAGGAAAAAGAATTTCAACCGTCAGATCTTGAACACAGGCCCGACGGCCGTTAGAGCAGCAAGAAGTTGCACGACGATTAGTCGTGTGGAGCGCACAAGAGGTTTTTTCACTTGAGAAATCCCGACGTCATCTTGACCGTTCATCAAGAGACATGTGGCGAGATCCTATTCCATCACAAAATCGGGAATCGGGAGTTGGAGGAGCGAAAGAATCCACTCTCCAAAAACTCCGATACACGAAATCGCGAAATCCCGAAATGATCACAGCCGTCCATTTCAGAGGACAGGTGGCAGCAGATCAACGCATCGTAATATCGACATTTCGGAGTTCGGGGTTTCAAGCTGTCAAAGAAATTTGACATCGCAACTCGCGAAATCGCAATACGCGAAATCGTGATACGCGAAATCCCGATAAGATCTCAGCCGTCCATTTTGGTCGGACACGTGGCAGACATCGAGGCCACTATCGGCATTCGACGTTTCCACTTGACAGACACATTGTGTCAACGGAGCATCGCAAGTCGCGATATCCCGAGGAGGCATCAGAACCGTCCATCTCTCTCGGACGCGTGGCGCAAATCCGACGACTCGGAAAAAGTCCCGAAGAGGAAAGCGCCATCGGCAAATCGAGATTCGGGAAATCGCGAAACCTGAGAAAAAGTGATCGGGTTTCTTTCCAGCAAATCCCCGACGCAAATCTAGCTGTCCATCTATTCAGGATGCGTGGCAGAGATCGAAGCTCTCGGGAAAAGTCTCGATAAGCGAGTTCATCGGCTTTTCGGGATTCGACATTTCGCGAATCCTGGAGACAAGAGGTCCAGGACACATCATATCGCGAAATTGCGAGGAGAGATCATGACCATCCGTCTGCTGGGACACGTGGCAGCAATCAACGAAATCGGGAAAAGTCCCGAAACGAAGCACGCCATCGGAAAATCGACGATCGCGAAATCGAGGAGGCAAAGAATCTCGACATCAAAAATCGCGAAATCCCGATTCGCGATATCCCGATATGATCTGGACCGTCCAATCATCAGCAGATCTGGACCGTTGAAAAGTCCAAAGGCAAATTTTTCGCGTTTCGACATTTTGAAAGGAAAAGAACGGGAAAATCCCGTAACGCCTTAACATTCACGTGCGTGGTCACATGTGAAGGAGACCAAAGGCCAAAATTCAAGCCCGATAAGCTCCTATCGGCCATCGACAAATCGGTGTTTCTGAGATCGGAGGTAAATACAAATTTTTCCCTATCTTTTTCCTGCAATTTTTTTAAAATGGCGTCGACTAGCAATCTCGGCCCGACTCAGGGTCCGACTCTTTTGGGAAAGAACTACGAATTTTGGTCTCTTCGAATGAGGTCGTTCTTGCAAGCACAAGAGTGCTGGGAACTAGTGGATCTCGGCTATGTAGAACCAGATCCAGCCGCCCTCACTGCCATGACAAATGCTCAGAGAATTGCTCAGGCAACTCTGCGGACCAAGGAAAACAAAGCAAAATTCTGGATACAGAATTCGGTGGATGATTCGATTTTTTCAAAAATCACAGGCGCTGGTACTTCCAAACAGGCCTGGGACATCCTCAAAATGTCCTACCAAGGAAATGACATGGTAAAAACAGTTAAACTGCAGTCCTTGTGGAAACAATTCGAGACTCTCAGGATGTCAGAGTCCGAAACTGTCGATCAGTTCATGACCAGAGTCATGGGAATCATGAATCAGATCCGACTCATTGGTGAAACCATGACTGATCAACGAATTGTTGAGAAAATTCTCAGAAGTCTACCCAGGAAATTTGAAATGGTTGTAACAGCCATCCTTGAATCCAAGGATTTGTCAAGTTTTTCTACAGATGAACTAA
>JZKD02S0150223.1:265613-277118 GCA_000966675.3 Picea glauca
GTCTGTTTTATTTATCGCCTATTTAATAGAGTCACAATACTATGCAGAGTTTGCAGCTTTAATTGCAACAAACATAAGATTGTTGGACATGAAAGGGAGCAGCCTCTGTTTTTTTCTTAATTAGAACAAAGTTTCCAAGCAATTCACATTGGAATCCTTGGTTAAACGGTGCAGAGCAACAGGCATAGGGTGATAACAATGTCAGAGAGGCATAGAAGAAACAATAAACAGAGCAAGAACCGGAATGCAGGAACAAAATGTCTAACTAGACTAAACTGGACAGCTAGCAGATAGGAAGACAAACAGAGTTAAGAATAGGGAGAGTACTCCAACACTCCTCCTTAATCTCAGCTGTTACATTTATTGGGATTTACAATGCTCAAATGTTGTTTTTGATATTCAAAAACATTTTTTCCTAAAGCTTTTGTAATGATGTCTCTAGTTGATCTCTCTAGCCACAGAATTGAAGAGAAATATCTTCATTATTGACAAGCTTTCCGATGAAGTGAACTCAAATGTCAATGTGTTTGTTTTTCTTGTGAAATACATGGTTCTTTGACAATGCGATGACCGAGTTGTCCCACAAAATAAGAGTTGGCTCATTTTCCATATGTGCCAATTCTTTCAAGAATTTTATTAGCCATACAACTTGACATGATGTTGAAGTTGCAGCAACATACTCAGTTGAAGATATTGCAACTATAGGTTGTTTATTTAATTCCAATTAAATCAGATTAGTACCCAAATGAAAAACATAACCAGATTTTTTTTCCTATCATCAATGCTTCCTACAAAATCACTATGTGTGTAACCTGCAAGTGAGCAATATTCAGAATTTTTGTATCACAAACCATAGTTAAGTGTCCTTGCAACATACTTTAATATTGGTTTTCCAACTTTCCAATGAGAATCCTTAGGGATTCCATAAATATTGAAACAAATCTTGTTGAAAACATTGTATTAGGTCTAGTTGCATTGCATTGAAGTACATGAGACTACTTACTAGCCTCTTATATAAAGTTGAATCAATTGTTGAACCTTCATATTGTTTACTTAATTTAGTTCCTAGTGCAATATGAGTTTATGTTGTCTTGCATGTATCCATTCTAAATCATTTTAGAATGTTTGTAGCATACGTTTGTTGACAAACAAAAATACCATGAGCAAATTGTTCATCTTCAATTCCCAAAAAGTATTTCATAAGTCCAAGATTAGTCATCTCAAACTATGTTTTCATGGCATCTTTAAATTATTTTAACATCGGATTTCCTATATAAATCATATCATCAACATAAAGGCAAACATAAGTATTTTACCTTCATGATCTGATTTTGTATATAGAGTTGGCTCATTGATATTCCTGTTGAATCCACTATTGATAAGATAAGAGTCAATCTAATTGTACCATGCTCTTAGAGCTTCCTTCAAGCCATACAAGGCTTTCTTGAACTTGTAGACTTTGTCCTCTTGTCCCTCGACTTGAAAATTAGGTGGTTGATCCACATACACTTTTTCTTGCAAAATTTCATTCAAGAAGGATGACTTTACATCTAATTGGAGGAATTTCCATTGGTTCTAATCTGTAGTAGCTAAAATGGTCCTTAATGTGTCTAACCTTCCTACAAGAGCAAATTTATCACCATAATCTATGCAAGTTTGTTGAGAGAATCCTTTGGGAACTAGCCTTCCCTTATGTTTTGTAGATTTTAACCTTGTACAATATTTACTGCAAACTAAGTATGACAACATAAAAGATACAATGAAAAATACAAACATTACACAGATATTTTTCCCCTGGAAACCCAAACCGGGAAAACCAACATATTCTATATTCATTCATAGTGATACATTGTTTACAATACAATATACATATAGGAGTCAGCGGCATCCAAAACCCTAACCCAATGACCCGGATTAGTCAACAACACTAACTCCTTAATGGGAAATAGAAAACCATTGGCAAAAAACCACCCAACAATGGACACAAAAATCGAGGCAACACAAAAACAAGGCAAAATGCGACATGTTTCCCAAGGCAAAAAAAAAATCTTGGGGGCGCCACCCATGAACCCCCACACGGGGAGCTTTTTCCCCCCTGCACCCCCAAGGGGGGGCCTAATAGCCCCCCCTAAAACCCCCCTGCATGTCCCGCACAATGCAGACACTACTACCGGTGCAAAGAATATAACACATACCCAACATGTTTCTCTATCTTTCCTTTTTCATTTACTTTTTTCTTGTACACCCACTTGATACTTATGATGGATTTGTCTGTTGGAAAATCAACAAGATCCCAAGTCTTGTTCTTTTCTATGGCTTCAATTTATTCATTCATGGCAACTACCCAGTGTTCCTCTTTGATTGGTTCTTCAAAGAAGGTTGGTTGATAGGATAGAAAGGAAAAATGACCTCGCTATTCAAAGTCATTATTCTACTGATAAATTCCCCTTAACCTCCTTGTTCGTTGATTTTCTACCGAGGGGGGTGATTCACTACTGGAAGAATAACCATTTCCATTTTTTCTTGTTTTCTTTGTACCTGCAGCCTTGGCAGTCTTGGTGGATGAACTTGTTGTTCTAAACTTTGTGGTTGATCATCAATTTGCTATAGTGGATTTTGGTTATCCATTGTCTCATTTTCTTGGTCATTCCATGTCTTTTTCTCAAGGAATTTTCCATTGTTTCTGACAAAAGGTTTCTTGGTGACTGGATTATAATGTTTGTAGGATTTTGACTATTCACTATATCCAATGAAGATACATTTTTCACTTCTAATGTCAAGCATCATTCTCGGTTCTTTAGGGATATGTGCAAAAGCAATGCATCCAAAAAAATTTGTTGTGAGACACATTTAGCTTAGTTCCACTCCATTCCTCTTGAGGCACTTTATCCTTGAAACTTGTAATTAGATATTTATTCAGGATGTACATTGAGCATGAAAATGCCTCAGTGCAATAATAATTCGACAAGTCCTTCACTCTGAGGAAATATTTTGCCCATGTTCATGATGGTCTAGTTCTTTCTTTTAGCCATTCCATTATGCTATGGAGTATATATGGTTATGGTATGCATTATTATGCATTGTTTTCTACAAAAATATGAAAATCATTTTGAGTTATTTTCTCCTCCTCCATCTAACCTTGCCATATTCACATACTTTCCACTTTGTTTTTCTTTTTCATCTTTTTCATCTTTAAAATTTGCGAAGGTATCTGATTTATTTTTAAGAAAATAAATCCATATTTTCCTGCTAAAATCGTCAATAAAGATCTGAAAATAAAAAACTACCACTAATTGATTATGTTTGCATCAGTCCACAGAGGTCTATGTGAACCAATTCTAGATTTTTTTTTGCTCTATGGGAGGATGATAGAAATTTGTCTCTCTTATGCTTTCCAAGTATACAAATTTAACATGGACTATCATGTTCATTTAAAACAGTAATACCTTTAACCATTTAATGTTTTCATAGAAGACTTAGACTCTTAGAAGGAATATGACAAACTTAACATGCCATAAAAGAGTCTCATATGTGTTTGACACATTTTGGGCATATGACTGGGATAAAATAACATTCCTCAAATTCAATGGAAACATTATTTTCTTAGTCATTTGTTTTTTTGCAATAAGTTTCCTACTGGGAGATTTGTCCAAAATTAAGCATGTTGATCATTTGAATAAGACATCATAACCATGCTCCATCAATTTTCCTACATTTATCAAATTGTGTTTCAGGTTTCGTACATAGTAGACATCATGTATGTATTTCTTCTGATTGTATTTGGATAAAACAGATACAATTCCTTTTCCTAGAGATTTTACTTTTGAATCATCCCCAAGCATTGTTTCAGATTTAATAGAAGAATCCATGCAAGAAATTAGATCTTTGTTATATGTCATGTGATTGTTGCAACCGTTGTCTAGCAACAATAGCTCCTTAGAGTGACCTTCTTCATATGTATGGCATGATAGAAACATTGCTTCAGATGATTCTCTTTTATTGTTGGAGACATTTTCTCTTCCTTTGTTCTAATCTTACTGCTTCTTTCTACATTCATACTCACAGGGCCATACCTTCTACAATAATAGTATTGAATTCTAGACTTTTTTTCCATTTTCTCCCTCTTCCTCTTTGATTATGTGAGTCCTCATACTTCTGATGTTGTTCCTTTATATTTCTGTCTTCTAGATTCTTATTACCTCCGCCTCTTCCTCTTGGATTTCTCCCTCTGTTTCCTCTTCCTCTGACTCTATTGAAGGAGTTTCGAGTCTTGAAAGCATTGTTGTGATTTTTTTTCCACTTGTGTGAGAAAAACTAGAGTACTTAACTACCTTGTTAGACCAACAGGATAATAAAGAAAATGGTAGTTGATTAGTGGATCAACAATGGAGTAAACAAGAAACGAAAGAAAAGAAAAACAAAACAAAACTAAGAATGCATGAACTTGAAATGAAAACTCAAAATGGAACAAGGAATAGCTACCAATGGAAAGTGGTCTTTAAATTGAGAACACCTAGGATAAATGCAGAGACTTATGAGTCCCCTCTTCCTCCGTGGGAGGGACCTTGAGGTCCCCTATATAGAGTGCTTCTTGTTCTAACATTGGAGTGACAATGGTGAAGAATTACTTGCTAAAATTCTCAAGAAGTGAGAAGGTATCACTTGATATGGATGAAAGAATAGCTCTAGGAGAAATATGGATTCTCGAGAGAAAATTGACCAACATAACAATACATCAAACTCTTACATTGTTTGCATGCCCCAATCTAGTAATTATTGGCTTCATGCAAGCTTTTACATAACTAGTTCATAGTGTGAATATGGGCCCTTTGGAGGTACTCCCTAGTCTATAAATGGCCCCAAGGCTATATTTTGACTCGATTTGGGAATCTTGTCATGATATACCTCGGGATGGAAGTGGGTGAGGCCCGAACAAAATCAATGATGCATCATTTTTTCATCTGCACAGGCTTATATGGAGACAGTCGTGCAATTTGCACATATTTAGTTGTGTTGCGCTGCGCACATGTGCCTGTGCAACCCTTTAAGAGTCTGCACAAAACCTCAAGTAGTCATTTATATAATTTTCTTTTACTTGTTGAGTGAAGCTTGTTAATGTTGGAGGCATGTTGGTTGGTATTTTGCACTGGTACTTTCTTAAGCCATTTTTTGTATTATTTTGAACCATTTTTCAATGATATCAAATGCCCCTTGATGTGTGAGGTTAGGAGCATACATGGAATCGAAATACATCATTGTTTCTTTGTCTTGTGAAGTCATTATGTAGAAGAGTAGAAAACAATATAGAGGGGACTATAAGGAAAATCCGTTGGAGGGAGAGAGGAGCATTATTGGAATTGAACTTTCTCCAAATAGGATAAAAATATTTGTACAAATGAGGAGGGTATTCCCCATGCTCATGCCATGAAACCATAAATGTATGACTATAATTGATTTTTTTGTTGAAGTGTGTATCAACAATGCCCTCGGGGGATCAAAAACGACAGATGACATTTCTGATGAGTGAACTGCCTCTGAATCATGAAATGAACAACTGTGTGATGTTTCTATGACACAGAAGCATTAATTTCCTATAAAATTCATAGGCCTTCGTCTACTATGGAAAAATGCAATGGTCTCGTAGTAATACCCACCATAACATGAAACTATGCTGAGGTCGAATGTTATGGGGGTCAACAAAATCAGAAAGCAATGGGGGTCAATAGAATGTTGAGTAGGAATGTTATGAGGGTGGGGGCCCCATTGGTGGGTTTTGGTACTAGGTAGATGAATGGAGGATGAACTTACAAATGGTAAACTGATGTTTTATTATATGGAAGGATAATGCAAATGTGGAGGTGCATTTAATGTAACCAGAATAATGTGATTTTGGAGTCTCAAATGAGAAGGTTAGAGATATGATGAGAAAAAACATGAGGTTCATTCTATGAAGTGAAAAACTATCAGTACTCCCAATCCTAGGGGTAAGAAAAACATCAATGTCGATTTTCAAAGGAAAATTATCTATGGGATGACTCATGTGGGTGGGACTACTACCGATTGACAATACCAAAAATGAAATTGAAAGGATGGTATTGCAGAGCTCGATATGGTGATCCTAAAGTTGAATGTTAGAGGATATGACTGCGAAATGCAATTGTGCTCAGAGGGAATAAGGAATTTCCAGTTTCAAACATATACCTGAAGGAGCCATAGGATGGCCTAAATGGAATGGGTTGTAAATATTCATAAGAAGTACATGCACACAAAAACAAAATACCCGACATGAAAAATATATTATGATAAAGAACATATGATAATTATTTGATAAAAATGATAGTGAGCACATGTACATGTCCTTGAGGCATTTGAATGACATAAAAAAAGGATGATACTAATGTGTAGATGAGAGTGTTAGGATTTTTCTTTCGTGAACAATGTGAAAATGGATCTCATGGGCTTCTATACATGGGTTTCGAAGTTTGGGAGGGGGGCATATATATGGGTGTGGGGCCCACAATGGCACCTCATTTGTAATGACAATGGTGGATCTATGGTATGCTTGTTTGGACATGTTTGCGAGCTTTCATAGGTCCTTGGTGATCCGATTATGAGTGGGAGACATTGGTGAGTAATCAAAACCTCCTGCATTTTTTGTATTTGATGTTGTTCTTTGTGGATTATTTTGTTGATATGATGGATGAATGATTCTAAAAATGTATGTGAATTTAATGTGTAAATGTCAATATAGGACTTGATTATCCATTTGATCTGCAACTTGGTTTAGATTCCTAGGGATGTGTGTGAATGTAATGGATTAAAAATTTTGGGATAGAAGTCTAACTTCCAAGTACTTGTGAGCCTCGGGTCCAAGGGGTTTCCTTTGTTGGTATCATTGTCCCCAACTATGTGAGCAATTGGAAGAGTTCATGTTTGAAACATAGGTTGCATGGGAAAAACCTCTAGTTGAGGTAGTAGGGATGGGACTAGTACCATATATGTTGGTTCTAGATCCCATACCAGGGTCCAGGATGGTGATCAACATGTTTTGAAAGATGAGAGTAGAAACGACCTGATAGGCTGAAATGTCTAGGGATGGGTAGAAGAATGGTAGTTGGTTAGGGTCCAAGGGACCATTTTCCAAATGGGTACTTGCTCAGTCATCAACATGTTGTCTTGAATGGGTTGAAGTGTGGATGTATCAGATGTAGGCATAGGTGTGTGTTCCACGTTGGAGGTTTCATTACCTATATCAATGTCTTATGATTAAAGACTACATAGACTTTAGATGAAATTGTGGGAGGAAGGATAGGTGGACCTTGGTAAGATCCCATAACTGATAGTTCTTTAAATATTATTAGCCTCACATCAACAACTAGAAACATATCGGAGTTATCCCATATGAGGGGAAGAATATTTTCAATTTTCCTATAATTATTATGTTCATAGTACATTAATTGGTCAATGGTGACAATCTTCCCATTGTGTGGGAAGAGCATGGTGCAAAATACGAAAGAGGAAATCGCTTTCATGGCATAGATGTAACTTCACCAAAATAAGATGTTGTAGTCCAATTGGGCATTGATGACTTCAATATCAATAAAAATTGTCTCCCCCCTAGTTCGAATAGAACATTTTGGTAGAGGCCTTCATGTTGGGATGGGAGACCATCATATTCCCTAAGAGTGATGGAAAAAGGTATGAGCTCTGGTGAACCCAGTTGTTTCCACATGGTTTTAGACATGATAGATGTAGATTCTCCTTCATCTATGATACACAGATGCACTATTCAGTTTCAAATTTTGAGCGAAATATGAAAAGGCACCAAAGAAGGGAGGTGTGGTTCAACACTATCCAAATCAAAAGTGATTAGATGAGTGTCTGATGGATTGAATTCCCCCAACTGTCAAATAAATGTATTTCATTATGAAGTACAAGTTTGAAGAACCTCCAAAATAGACATGGTTGTTGGAGACTAAGCCAAGTCATCGACTAGGCTATAGTTGTGTGCTGCCATGATATGGGGGTTGTGTATGTTGCTACACAAAGGTGCATAGGGTGCTTGTGTGCTTAATTTTTTGTTAGGATGGGGGATTTTCAGATTTTTCCCTGCTGGCAATTGGGGTGAGTCTAATGTGGTTGGGTTTGAGTTAGGAGGCATACCGTAGTGACATGTGCGAGTTTACAATAGAATTTCCTCTTCAATGGTGAGGAGGATGCTATTTTATGTTGGGTTTGAAGGTTTATTTTGACCTGGGTAAGGGTACTTCCGCATTTGTTGTGGGGTAGGGGCATCCTTATATTGATTATATTTGATGATTCCTTGATGAGGAATTACGTTCTGTAGGACTGCTGGTGTTTTGGGTTACAGATACTTTTGTGGTATCTGTGTGGGAACTTGTGGTGCAGGGGGTCTTTGCATGTTCATGGTTTCTTTTATCTATTTGTAATCAACAATCTGAGGGTAGTGGTAGGTATAATGACCATATTCACCACATTTCATGCAAGGGAAATTGGTTCTAAGATTTTTTTTTCCCTTGATGTTGTTGTTTTTTATGATCACCCCCTTAGAGATTTTTGTTACTATTGGGTTGGTTTCCCCTTGCTAGGGGGTTTTGTTGTTGGGGGTTTCCCCCCTATCCTTGGTTGGAATTTTCCTTCTTTTTTCCTTTCTTTTGGTTATTGTTGGACTAATTATGTGGATTTGTCATATTCAACTTCTCAAAGGCTTCAACTTTTTGAATGGGAGAGGGATGAACAAAGTTAACGATGGTCTGTTGTTGTCCATGTGGTGGGGTAATAGGTTGAGGGGGAGTTGGTAAAGGAAAATACATATTAACTTGGTGAGGGGGTCTATATTTATTATATGAGGTGGAAATCACACCTCCACTATTGGTGTTACATGATGTGGTGGGTGGTGGATATTGAAGTGGTGCTTGCACTAGGTTTGTTCATGTTGGAGGTATGTTCTCTCCCATCGTGGGAGTAGGAGGGGCCATAAAAGTGTTTTTATGTGTGGGGGGAAGATAATATGGGTTCCCTTCATATAGATGGTTGTTAATGTTTAAGCCATTATTATAGTTCTTTGCATTTCAATAGATAAAAATAGCATAAGATAGAATCAATGAGAAATACACAATCACAAGAGACACATCATTTATCCTGGGAAACCCTCATGGGGCAGAAAACCCAACAATACTTCCTTAATATAGATAGCCAATACAATGCCAAGACATAACTCAAACAAGTACAAAAATTCCTCTCCCAAATATGCACCTCTCTCTCTCTCGCTCTTCTCAAACTACAGCTCCAAAACTTGTCTCTCAATGAACAAGTGAGTGTGTGTCTAAGTGAGGTGCTAGCCTCCTTATTTATACAAGACTGGCATGTGTGGGAGTGTCCTTTCATTGGCAGGGCCGACTTCTTCTTTTGGGTGGTTATAACCACCTTTGTTATATTCTGGGGCCTCTTTGATATATTTTGGGTTCGACTTCTCTTTCTTCCTATTACAATTACATTATGACCAATCCACAAAAGGGGATTTGTTCATTTTACAATAGCCGACATGATCGATCCACAATGGGGATTGATCCAATGAATAATATATCAAATAATAATAAGAATACACTTTGAAGTTACATTCTTTCAACACTCCCCCTTAACAATAAGGGTATTCTACAACACCATCAGACGAGAGAGAGACCTTTATCATCCACAACATCAGGAGGACAACATCATCAATATCATCTTCGAACACTGACTGGCATATCTATAAATCATCGAAAGTTTTCTTCATCAGAAACATTGTCATTCTCAAAGGAATGCAATCATCATCTGCATCAATATGTATTAGTATAAAACTAATACATCATCATCATCACAACAAAAGGCTGGCTCATCATAATATAGGATTGGCTTTACATCACAACTGTTAAGATGGAAGCTCAGTACTCGTCTTTCTTTACGTCACAAAAATCAAGCTAGAAGTAAGATACTATACTGGATTTACGTCACAGCTTCCCAAGATGGAAGCACAGTAATAGTCTCATATCAACGTCTTGCTTTACATCACAACACTCAAGCTGGAAGCAAGATACTAGACTGGATTTATGTCACAACTATCAAAATGGAAGCACAATACCAGTCTCATCTCAATGTCTTACTTTACGTCACAACACTCAAGCTGGAAGCAAGATACTAGATTGGCTTTACGTCACATTTATCAAGATGGAAGCACAGTACTAGTCTTATATCAATGTCTTGCTTTACGTCACATCACTCAAGCTAGAAGAAAGATACTAGACTGGCTTTACGTCACAACTTTTCAAGCTGGAAGCACAGTACTAGTCTCATCACATTGTCTTTCTTTACATCACAACCATCAGGTTGGAAGAAAGATACTAGACTAGCTTTACATCACAGTTGTCAAGCCGGAAACACAATACTAGTCTCATCACATCTTCTTGCTTTACATCACAACCATATGGTTGGAAGCAAGATACTAGACTGGCTTTACGTCACAACTGTCAAGCTGGAAGCGCAGTACTAGTCTCATCACATCTTCTTTCTTTACATCACAACACTGAAGATGGAAGCAAGAGATGTCTCATCATAGAAACTACTCCCCCTTTCGATGAAGGTCCTTTCAGACTATACCAAGCTTATCTCGAAAGTGCTCAAACTTTACATGAGATAGAGGCTTGGTCAACACATCAACAACCTATTCATCTGTGCTAATGTACTGGAGCTTTAAGGCTCCTCTTTGCACCATGCCACAGATGTAATGATAACAAATCTCTATGTGCTTTGACCTATCATGGAATATAGGATTCTTTGTCATCGTTATGTAGCTATGGTTGTCACATAGGATCATGGTTGTTTCCATATATTAGTCAAATAGGTCGATCAACAACTTTCAAAGCCATATAGCTTCACAATTGGCAGAACATGTAGCAATTTATTATGCTTTCATTGTGCTGAGAGAAATCGTGGATTGCTTCCTACTCTACCATGAGATGATAGGTGATCCCTAACTGAAACAACATCCTGAAGTGATTTTTCTATCAAAAACACTTCCTGGCCAATCTGAATCAGTGTACTGTAATGATCCCAAGCCAAATTCTTTCTTCGAATCACTAACTACTACTAATTTATTGAGTTATTAAGTGCATACAAGATTCATCAACACATGGAGATCACAATATATTCAAGATGTAGAAGCACAAGCAAAGATCTGACATTTTTATTATGATCAATGTAAGATCAATACAATAGATGGCCGATCCGGCATAAACCTCAGATGGTCATACAAGCAATAGATATGAGCTGCTACAAAATGCTCACGACAATACAAAATAAGCCTACAAAGGTTGGATATACAATGAATACCAAATCAAGCAGATCTGAGCCATACTAATGCTCAACCTCCAAGATGGAAAGTGCCATGTCCTGCTAGAATGCTGAAGCCCTCAATAATTCTTCCCTGCTACCAAAAGTGTCCAATCA
>JZKD02S0150223.1:283983-301550 GCA_000966675.3 Picea glauca
ACTGCCCAAAACCCAAATTGGAACCAGAAATGGAAGCGCCCCATGGGGATGAATAACCAACCTATGGAGATGAACTCTCAAACGAAACCTCCATTACAAACTCCACTCCCATTGCCCCAATCACAATTGCGCCCTCAATTGCCTGTCCAACCCCACCCGAATCCCAATAATAGACCAGCTCAGCTCATCCAGATTATGGAAAGTGGAGAAGGGGAAATCAATCGAGTAGGGTGCAATGAAATTCAGTTAAGATTGGGGCGCATCATCTCCCCTGAACAAAATGACGTTCCCAAAGAATAGGGGAATGAAAAATAACCAGTAATAACACCCTCGACTATGGTAATAACTGAAGAAATCAAGCAAGGGAGGAACACAGTTGAATCACAAGACTCTGATAAGGATGCAATTCCCTCCCCTCCATTCCCTGAAATATTGATGATAGTGAAACCCACCGTATATCCTGACTTCGACATTATAGGGGAACTCAGGAATTTATACATAAAAATTCCACTCCTGCAAGCCCTGCAAGACATGCCGATATATGCAAAGACAATCAAGGAGCTATGTGGGAGGAAGCCCGTCAAAAAAATAAAAAATTCATCATCAACAGTTCATGTAGTGGGAGCCTTATCTGATCTAATTTTGGGTAGAGAAACATCAGTTAAATATGTAGATCTGGGGAACCCCATAGTAACAATTCAGATTCAGGGTTGTTCCTTTCCAAATACCCTAGTTGATTTGGGGGTGGCCATCAATATTCTAACTATGGAAACCTGCAATGCTCTAGGTCTTCACTCTTTCAACCCAACCCCGATTATGTTGCAATTGTCCGATCAATCAGTGGTCAAACCACTCAGCACACTACATGATATAGCCATTTCAGTTGATTCTTGGGAATATCCCACAGATTTTCTCATCGTCAACCGGAGAAGTGGACTTGAAGGGAATCCATTGATATTGGGAAGACCATGGCTCATGACAGTTTATGTGTACATAGGATGTCGATCAGGTACAATGAAAATTACTAGAGGAGGGGTTACAAGGAATCTCATCTTATATCCTCCAGCCAAACCTATTCCAACGATCGTACACCTGCAATTTCCACCACCACAATATCTCAAGAAGGATCTGCGTGCCCCACTCATGATGGAAGAATCCCTCAAGCACAAGAATCAGCTAGAGGATGATGTAATCAGTGGGTTTATTAAGAACCCAACCGTTGTAAGTAACCCAACATGCTAGATGCTCCAAGTTGTTCTAGACTGTGAAGCATAGGGAGACCCGCTAGAAGATTTAATGGAACAAAAAATTCCGACTACCACTGTTCACAACAACAAATCTATTGAGATCACACCAGGGAAATCTTTGAACATTAATGCCAACCTAGAAGAGAAACAACAACAAAAGCTAATCCAAACTCTCTCTAAATACCTGCAAGATTTTGCCTGGGAGTACTTTGATATGAAAGGTATTGATCCACAACTCTGCACACACCACATTCATATTGAGAAAGACGTCTGACCTATCCAAAAACCACAAAGAATATTGAACCCCCACGTCAGAGATATTATTAAAGAAGAACTACAAAAGCTGTTGGACGCAGATTTTATATACCCTATCTCAGATAGTCAATGGCTTTCCCCATTAGTCATCATCCCAAAGAAAAATGGGAAGTGACGAATCTGGTTGATTACAGGGAACTAAACAAAGCTACTCAAAAATATCATTTTCCATTACCTTTCATCGATCAGGTCCTAGATACCTTGGTAGGGAAGAAATTATTCTCTTTCCTAGATGGTTTCAGCGGCTACAATCAGATTCAGATCACCCGAGAAGATTAGGATAAATTGACATTCACATGTCCCTGGGATACCTTTTCTTACAAAGTATTTCCCTTCGGACTTTGTAACACTCCAGCTACATTCCAAAGGGCCATTCTGAGCATATTCAATGATCGATTAGCAAAGGTCTTGAAGTCTACATGTATGATTTCATCCTGTACAATGACGACTTCGATCAAGCCTTGAATAATCTGGAGAAGGTATTGGAACGGTGCATCGCTACCAGGTTATGTTTAAGACACAAAACATTTCACACGATGATGACATAAGGTGTGGTATTAGGGAATTACATTTCTGCAGATGGAATGAGAGTAGACCTAGCAAAAATCGAGGTAATTCTTAATCTACCTACTCCACACACACAAACTGAGGTACGTAGTTTCCTTGGTGCTTCAGGATACTATCGCAGATTTATGCCAAATTTTTCAAAAACCGTTGTCCCTTTACATGCTTTGATAGGTAATGTAGAATTTCAATGGTCTGACAAATGTGATGTGGCTTTTGCTGGACTCAAGAAACTGATCTCAACAGTGCCAATGTTGAGAGGACCTAATTGGAAAATACCATTTCAAATTTCCATCGACACCTCAGACATTGCCATAGGCGCTGTTCTGGGACAGGAAGAAGAAAAGAAACCCTACACCATTTATTTCATTAGCAAGAATCTAACTCCAGCTGAGCTTAATTATACAATAACAAAGAAAGAGTTCTTAGCTATTATACATGCCATCAATAAATTTCATCATTATATAACAGGCTATCCGGTTATCTTGTATATTGATCATTCTGCCATTAGATATCTAGCTAATAAACCAATTACTAATGGACGGGTCACTTGATGGTTATTATTATTCTTGGAATTTGATATCACCATCAAAGATCGACCTAGGAGAGAAAATCATGTCGCATACTTCCCATCCCACAACCCAAAAATAGACGACTCATTAACAATTGAGGACTAATTCCTAGATGAGCATATGTTTGCTGTCGACACAAAACCACCTTGGTACGCTGATGTAGCAAACTATCTAGTAGGGGGAATATTACCGACACATTTATAATCAAAGTAAAGATGACTGATCATCCACCGTAGTGCATGATTCACTTGGATTAGTGGATATCTTTTCCACACAGGAGCTGATCTCCAGATTCGACGATGCGTACAAGAGGATGAAATCTATGACGTACTGAAAGCAGGACATGATGAACCCTATGGGGGGCATTTTTCAGATCGTAGGACTGGACAAAAAATCTTATAGATGGGCTATTACTGGCCCTCAATATTCAGAGATGCCAAGAAATATGTTCAGACATGAGACAACTGTCAACGGATGGGGAAACCAGGTCAAGCTAATGAAATGCCCTTGAAAACACAACTAGTCAAAGAACCATTTTAAAGATGGGCGTTGGAATTCGTCGGCCCCTTTAATCCAAATTCAAATCAAAACGCCTATATTCTCATTGCAATGGACTACATGACCAAATGGGTAGAAGCGAAAGCTTTACCAAATGCAATAGAAGAAGTAGTCATCAAATTCATTTTCAAATTGTTTGTACAGTATGGACTACCCAGAGAAATAATTACTGATGGAGGGTCACAATTTATAGGCCATAGAATCACCGCCACCCTCGATAGCTATCACATCAAGCACAAATTTACTTCTCCATACCACCCACAAGAAAACGGGCAAGTAGAAAGCACCAATAAGGTCCTAGAGGAAATTTTGACGAAGACTGTCTCAACAAACCGACAGAATTGGGCTACTAAGCTCCCAAATTCTTTATGGGCTTATCGTACAACCTGGCGTAACACCATTGGCTACTCTCCTTACCATCTAGTCTATGGTAAAGAACCCATCTTCCCAATAGAATTCAAGATCAGACCCTAAGAATGGCCCATGAAATTGGACTAAATCTTACAAAAGCACATAAACGATGCCTTCAACAACTCAATGAATTGGATGAAGCACACTTGTATGCTATGGAGAACACAACTGTTATCCAGCGACAGAGAGAAACCTGGCATGACAAGCATATCAAGAAGAAATCATTCAAGAAAGGCGACTGAGCGCTCCTCTATGATTCCAGATTTCAGGACTTTCGTGGGAAATTACATACATCATGGCTAGGGCCATATGAAATTAATGAAGTCCATGATAATGGCACGGTTACTTTGAGAACCATCAATGGGTCTGGATCACATTTTCTGGTCAATGGACACAAACTGCTACTTTACCACCAACCACCTTCAAAAGATTATTTCTATCAAGAAGTAAAGACCCTACGGTGCAGATTTTGGCTGGCTAGGAAGGTAACCCAGCCACCCTAACTCCATAAATAATGTATTATGTTTATATTGTACATACTGTACATAGTTTTCCAACTGAGTGGTTAGTTTTTTCTTTGTTTTATAAAAAAGTCATCTAGGAAACAAGAATCAAGACAGATAACTACAATTAGCACCTTCTTATGTTCCATACTCCTGTTTTGTTTTATCACACAGACTCTATCTTTTACATGTTCATGATGATGTTGTTCCTTTCTCGCACTCCTGTTGTTTCCTTTTGAACAAAACAATTGTTGTTCCTTTTCACGCAATTGTTGTTCCTTTCTCGCGTGCCTATTGTTTCCTTTTGAAAGGAACAATTGTTGTTCCTTTTCATGCAACTGTTGTTCCTTTCTTGCGCAACTGTTGTTCCTTTCTTGCGCAACTGTTGTTCCTTTCTGAACGGAACAACTGTTGTTCCCTTTTCGCGCACCTGCTGTTCCTTTTCGCGCGATTGTCACTCCCTTCTTTACCATTCAAATGCTATCCATCCCTCTGTAAGTGCAGCTTTCATCAAATATTTTTCACCAGCACTGTTTCTAATCGTCATTACAATGATTTGTCATTATTTTGTGGATGGTTCCTCACACCTTATCAAAAATAAATTCATGGAATAATCTCTCTCAAATATCTTAAACCTTGTTCATAATCAATCGCCACCATAAGTTGTTTCTTTCCCCTATATATACAAATATACCTGAATGATATTCTGCCTCTATATTATAAGGAGTCTTCAACACATTTTTACTTGGCATATTTACACTTCCTTATACCATCCCTTACTCTTAAGGAGTAGATGATCCTCCCTTAAATAAATAAATAAATAAATAAAATAGATATATATATAATAAAATTTTCCCATAAAGAACGGGGGGTCTCATCATGATCCAACCTACCATGATCATAGGATACTAACCTAAGTGACATTCCCACTATGTCTACCACACCAGGGAAATGGCCTTTGACATTTTCTTTTGTCAAAGGACAAGAGGTCTCATCACGAGCCAACCTACCACGATCATAGGATACTAACCTAAGTGACATTCCCATTATGGCTACCACATCAGGGAAATGGCCTTTGACATTTTCTTTTGTCACAGGATAAGAGGTCTCATCATGAGTTGGCTTGTTCACTTAAGTTATAATCTAGTTAGTGGCATTATCATCATCTAGCTACCAAACCAGGATAATGGTGTTTTTGGAAAAAGATGATTCACATGTGTATTAAGGATACAAGCTCATCTAAGGGTTAAAAGGAAACCCTGTCAAGGCCATGGACGCCTGCAGGCAGCAGCGGCTCTGTCTGTGCTATGGAAGATTATCTCAAAATACCAAGTTTCTGCGTGTCTCTAGATCTCCTTTACTCAAATAATGAGGCTATCATATCAGTTATACTCAATCACCCGGAAAAGTAACAATATTATGTTATGTGGACTATTAAAAAAAATGAACAGATTTAATTTATTTTTGATTGATTTCTCCATAAATCATTTTTTTGCACATAGGTGTAATAACTTTAGAAATTCCACACATCAAACGACTATCGTTTAAATGATTTATGGTGGCATGTGTCTTTTTGAAAATTATATATGGTTAGTCCCTACTGGCGGTGGAAATGCAATCATTACCTCTCACCCAAAAATAACTGTACTCATTACTTCCGCCTACACTGACGGTCGAGGCCGACCTCTACATTAATGAGGGGGATGCTCGGCACACTTCCCGACTAGCTGTAATGATTGCAATAAATACAAAACCCATTTCTTTATACATTTGTTGTTACTGATATTTTCCATTTTTGGCATCTGCTTCTCCAAAGATGGTCTAACCAAATTTGTAAACAGGAACGATAGTCGTTCTATCTTTCTCATAGAAATATGGGTGGCAGAAGTGTGTGCAGAGAGCCGATATTACTCTAGGTTATAGAATAGTCAAGATAAATCCTACGTCGCCTAGGCTGGACTGAGTACTTCAGCCGCTTGTAAGGTTATGACACAAACATCACTCTCAAATTCTTTCAAAACCTGCAAGGAGAAATCTTTATGGTGCAAGGCATACAAATATTAGTTACCCCGAAAATCATAGCAGAAGTCACAGGCCCCCCTAACACAGGCATTCAATGGAAAGGGAAATACACGAAGCTGAGGGAAGTCATGGAATATTTCACAGAACCGGGGGATGAATTGGATAAAAAAGGAAAGCGACTTAATCCCAGTACCCTCAGTGAACCGTGGAAGGAATTGGTGGGGATAGTTCAGCGGTACATCACCTACGATGGACGATACGATGTAATTCGACCTCGCCATCTCAAATTTTTGGCAGCCTTGAAGCAATGATTATTACTTAATCTACCTTTCTTCCTGCATACCATACTACATGAATTTTCCTTAAGAACACAAAAGTCCAAGGATCCTGTTATTGTCATTAGCCACCACAGATTAGTAAAACTAATAGTGGATAAAGCATTGAGTCAAACCCATTTGACTTGGGAGAATTTGATTGAGGCCAATAGACCTCCACAACTTGAGCAGGTGACCACCACCCAAAGAGAATTTCCACTGCCTCAAACCAAAGTTGAGGTAGAACCTGCTCAAATCGATGAGGCCCAGACCTCACAGGCACAAGCATTAACAAAAAGAAAGAAGAGAATAATGGTTTCTCTTAGATCCCCCTCTAGGACAAGGAAGAGAAGGAAACAAACTCAGGAAACAACTGAAGCAATTTAGGATGCAACAAAGCACCCTGAAGAACTTCAGAGTTTCATAGAACAACCTTTACAGGAAAATGTTCAAGCAATTGAGCAAGTAGAGCAAACAACACAAAAGGATAATCAGGGAGACACCCAACCTGTAACAGATCACCTGACAAGATACTTTTTGAATAGCTATGAGATAGAAATAGCTCAGGTTTTGGGGAATTTAGGAACCTTAACTGACAGAGATGAAAATAATCTGGAAAAAGACCCAAAACTAGCCTCCTCTTCAAAACCAGTTGAAGACTTTCCCGATATCGAAATGTATTTTCTAGATGACATAGCACAGGAGGAATTTATTTTTGAAACAAGAGACTCTCTTGGACAACCAGAGCACTTGGAAGGAACAGATGGAAAACCATCTTCTGGACGAAATGAAGAAGACTTCGAGATCCTTCATAAACATAAATCAGCCAAAAGCCAGAAACAAATTAGGAAATTAAAGAAAGAAAACAAATTGTTGAAGAAAAAGGCTAAGAGGGTTGTGGTATTAAAGTAGAAGGTGGGAAAACTCAAGGAGATTATCAAGGAATTGAGGAAACAGTTAGAACTAGCAGACAAGATCCACAGAAGCAAGAAAAACAAAAAGGGCAGAATGCAAGGAAGAAATCATCTTCCTAAGTAGGTAGCTAGTACAATTTATGTGGGAATACAGACAAACCCTGAGGAATTAGTGGTAGAAGAAGCAATAGTTCAGGATGAAGATGTAATTTCTATAGAAACACAAGATATGGTTGATGCTGAGATACATACATACACTCTGATTTTAGAGGAAGCAACTCAACGTTTTTAGAAGAATGGTACTATTAGGAGACTGGAGGAAGAACTACTGCAGTCTCAACAAACCCTGACTATAACAGAGCAGTCCTAGGAATAGAGTACTATCATGAATAGACTAGAAGAAGAGCTTGCACAGACCCAACAAGCAATAACTCACTCCAGAGAAGAAATGAATGAATATCAAGCATCCCAATCTCAGGCATAGGGTACCATCATTCATAATCTAAAAGAAGAATTGGGACAAGCCCAACAAGCATTGATTCAATCCAGGGAAGAGATGAGTGCTATGAAGAACACCAAGCATATCAATCTCAAGCACAAAGTGTCACCATCGATAGACTAAAAGCAGAACTTACACAATCACAACAAGCATTGGTCCAACACCAACATGAAATGGTAACTAGGACTGAATATCAAAGGATTGTTAAAGAATTGAAGGACATGACAGCAACAGAGGGTGAGACCTATGCTACGCTTACCAAAGCCCAAGAGAAGATAAAAAAGGTTCAAACCCAGTTGGAAAAAGATTTGGAGCAAATCAAACACATCTATGATGTCTACTCTGATGCCATCAATTGCAGAGCCCTTGCCACTAATTATGTTTTATTCTTGCTGGAATGGTATCTATTGTTGAGAGTGAAGGCCATTAGAACAGGTAAACCCATTTCATTTTCCATTGTTCCATAATTTATTTCATGTGTTAGAGATCAGGAAGAGAAGGTACAATACCTTATGTGTGAATTATATTTCCATAATCTTATTTTGGATGAAGTTAGAGGAGACAACCCTAGCCTCTTAATAGGGGACATACAGTTCTAGGCATTCTTGTCCTTTACTAGGAACCCGATAAGATGGGGTAAGGCTCACAAAATGTTCATAAACAGAGAAACTGATTTAGATCTTTGGATTAGAGGTGAGCCTCCAAAATCCTTCCCAGCCATCATGCGACATAAGACCTTCATGAAAAGGGCAGTGATTGTGGAATCATTGGATCCTATCCATTTACATGTCATCCGTTTAGGTATCACATATTTTAGAGAACTCAAGGAAGAAGCTCTTGCTACTTCCAAGCTAAGATGGGATGCATCCTCTGATGAGGTTAAAAGTAGAGAGCCCTTTGGATATAGGAATTTCTTTGCAGCAACCTTCAGAGTGGAAAGGTATTCTAGACTACTCTAGGAGGAAGGATCTTCTTGGATGGGATGTAGGTATAACCCCCCTCTCCTCTTGCTTCCTCCATAAACTTACCAGAAGGATTATCAAATTAATAAAAAGAGACAGGACGTCGATTTTGACGAAATCAAAAGAAACCATGGTTTCAGGAGACCTGGTGAACCAACTTTTCCTCCCTACAGTATAAATTCTTTACATGAAAGAATCTAGCTTGCATGAGGACATGCAAGAAGGTAAGCTGGGGGGTATGTTGGGTTATGAAAAAGGTATAAATATCTTCCTTTTTCCCACAGTTCATGATATGATTTTGATTGATTCTTTAGATAGTTAGGGATAAATAGGAAAGAACATGATTAATATGTCCCTTAGGATTGTTATTGAAGTTTTATTAAATAGATTCTAAATTACAATTGGAATGGTTTGATTTTGTTACAGAATTGGATAAATAACTATCAAAGATAACTAAAGAGATCTTGGCTATGCGCAAGCTATTGAAGGTTGAAGAATTTTTAGGCGTAAAGTAGTTTTGAAGATAATGCATTTTCTATATTGTAACTTTATAATAGTAAAGAAATCCTGAGGATCTTTTGATCCTCAGGATAGCTTGATTTACCCAAACTATTGTAATATATAAGAGGGTAATAGATCCAAAAAGAGAAAAGAAAAAAACGCATTCAAGTATTTAGACTCATAATTGCTCTGCGCAAGAAGTTTTTGTAAATGTTTTACCAGCCATGGAATCAATGAAAGTTTTGAGTGTTTCTATCATTTTTGTGCTCTAAGTTTCTCGTAGCAGTACTTATGAAGACCGAGGGCCCAGTCTGAAGGAGCTACTGTCTCGTTTTGTAACTGTATCAGTTCGAAGTTTGATTTCTATTTTGTGACTCAGATCTCTTTTACAATAGCCAAGGATAAATGCATAAGTGTGTTATTGATTTTATGATTTTTTGCGTATAGTAGACAGACATTTCCCTCAATTATTAATTATTGCCATTATGATTTCCATTTCTGAAGTTGTTTCTTGATAGTTCCTCGTATTTTCATTCGCGATGTTCTTTTTCCTTAGATTTACGATTGTTGTTCCTTTCGGTTAAAGTTACAATAGTTGTTCCTTTTGGTTAAGAGTTACGATAGTTGTCCCTTTCGGTAAAAGTTACATTAGTTGCCCCTTCCAATTAGATTATAATTGTTGTTTCTTTACGTAGATAGAATAATTCGTTATTTCCTTTCTAGTAATCAGAATTCATAAATGATAGTTAATTTTGCAAGTCTTTACTTAGATTCAATTACTACTTTCTATTTAAGTGAATTCAATAGATTAATTAGTTCCTTTCCATTTTACAACATCTTAGTAATCAGATTTCAATTCCATTTAGTTCTTAGAATATTTGGTGAATGTTTGAGGAACTTGATTGTTGATGAACTCAGATTTGGTTTATCTACACAATTTTAGGCTACCTGCATAGACTTTGATGATATTCTTGAGATAAAAGATGAATCTCTGGGTTGATAAATTAATGTTAAACTAAGTTTGTTTTTAGGACATCTTTAGAGCCCAACAACATGGCATCAATCAATTATGATTAAGTATTGACCAACAACTTCAACTTTATTTCCATGGGTGTATTCACGGGCTTGCAATCTAACATGTCAAATCTCTTCAAGATTTTGACTGCATACTTCCCTTGGTTAAGGAAGCTCCTCTATGGAATATACCATACCTCAAGGCCTAAGAAATAGTGGATTAGGCCAAATTATTTCATCTCACATTCTGAAGCAAGTCTCTTCTTACATTCAGTGATGAGCTTTTCTTCTCTAATTAAGAATAAGTCATCCACATATATCAATAATATCATTGGCTCATCGTTCATAACCTTGAAGTAGTGGTTAGAATCTGCTTTACTCTTGGTAAATACCAAGCTCATTAGAAAGTTGTTTATCCGGCCATACCAAGATCTAAGAGCTTGCTTCAATCCGAACAAGGATTTCTTCAACTTGTAGACATGAGACTTCCTGTCTTCAACTTCAAATCCTTGAGGTTTCTCTATATACACTTCATCTTCGATAACACCTTTTAAAAAAGTTGTATTTACATCCATTTGGTGTAACTTCCATTTCATCTTAGCTGCAAGGGCTATGATGGTTCTGATCGAAGTGTATATGGCTACAGGAGCGAATGTCTCTTCATAGTCAACACCTTATTTTTACTTTTTTTTTAGAAAAGCCACGAGCTACAAATCTTGCTTTATACTTATACATACTTCTATCAGTAGCATGTTTTATTTTGAAGAGCCATCTGGATGAGACCACATCCTTGTTATTCGTTCTGGGAACTATTTCCCATACATCGTTCTTTATTATGGATCGGTATTCTTCTATCATGGCATTTGCCCATTCTTTCTTGTGAATGGATTCTTCAAAGCAGGTAGGCTCCTTTTCTAGGAGATCACACATCAAAGCCATATAACTGGAGAATGGCTTAGGTTTCTTCACATGTCTCATGGTTCCTTCGGGAACACCATATTTCTCTCCATCTTGAATAAGCTCTCTAGCCCAAGATGGATTTATTTTATGGGAGATTGTCATCTGAGGAGGTTCTTGAAACTCTACTACATCATTACATTCTAGAATTTCCTCTTCAGGAGAAGTTACGACTTCCCTCACTGGTTCAACAGCTCTGGGAACCTCCCTCACTAATTATGCAACTTTGGGGATTACGGGTTCCTCTTCATATACCTCTTCAATCTTGAATTTTATTGATTTATTGAGCGTTGAATCTTCATCAAATGTCACATCCCTACTGATCTCAATGTGGTGGTGACCTAGTATATAGTTCCTAAAGGCCTTGGACACCTTACAGTATCCCACAAATATTCCCTTCTTTCCTGAGGGTTCCATCTTGTTTCTTTTCTCTTTCGGTATATGTATAAATACTCGACAACCAAATATTTTAAGATGGCTTACCTCTAGCTTCTTTCCGGTGAACATATCTTCTGGGGTCTTGAACCCAAGTGCACTATGGGACAATCGGTTTTGCACATATACGGTTGTCATTTTTATTTCTTCCCATAAGCACATAGGAAGATCTTGATCATGGATCATGGTCTTCACGGCTTCCATTATCGTTCTATTCTTTCTTTCAGCCACACCATTTTGTTGAGGATTATAGGGAGTAGTGAATTCCCTCTTGATCCCAACATCTTTACAAAATTTCACGAACTCTTTTGAGGTGTATTATCCTCCATTATCTGACCTGAGTGTTGAAGGAAAATCTCCCTGCGGACAGGTAGATCTCCTCAAAGAGCTAGACACTTAACTCTAAGATAGAAAGTGCTTATCATGGTCACTGACTTCCTTTTAGATCTAGGTGGACTAGTGTGTAAGGAGGAAGGAGAAAATAAGTACCTTTTACTAGTGTTTGTCCCTGCACACTCCAAGTTGAGCTCCAATCTTTCACTCCTAGATAAGCCCTGTAGACAAACAAAGTACGACCACTTCCTACTCTATCAAGATTAGTCCGAAATAGGTCTATCTACTAAAGAGACAAATTCATGTGAGATTGAACACAAATTAGAAAGAAACAGGCCAAGCAAATTATATTAATGAGGACAAAACATTGCTTATAGTTGTAGATGGATTACAACAGTTTCATCAAGTCCTCCTTGTCTACCCCTTGCTCAAAAAGATCCACGATCTGATGATGATAGCTTCACCGATTTCTCCTTATGAGATCATAGGTCTCTTACTTCCCAAATCATCTATGTTCCAACACCACTTATGAGATCATAAGTTTGGTGTGATTCTCCTTTTCCAGTCTCCTTTCACCATTAGAAAGCTTTCTTATATAGCCTTGGAGAGGCTTTAACCACTTGATATATCCTTGGGGAAGTTGAGGATTTGCCTCCTTCAGTTGAGGATATGCCCTAAGATCATGGTTGGACTAGGGATTTGAATCCAACTACCTTCCAAGAATGAAAGGATCCTTCCCCCATTCATCTCAACAACGTAACAATTGAACAGAATAAGCAGCGCTCCCTCAAAAGGGTCATCAGAGCGTTGTAGCGCTCCCTAGTAGGCTTAAGGGGAGTGCCAACACTCCTAAAATCAATAGTGCTCCTCCAGAAGGGCCAAAGAAGTTTTATAACACTCCCAGACAATGTAAGGGGGAGCGCCAACACTCCCAAAAGAGGTATAGGGGAGCGTTCTCCTCCAAAACTCAGTTTTTTGGGTGCTTTCAGATGGCAAAAGGTTCATAAGCTTGTTGAATCATTTCTCTTTTTCCAAATCATATGTTTGAGGTATTTCAAGTGTCCTTCTCATGTCGTTATAGGCATGACATAGACAACATGGCAGTATGCTTTCCTTGACACTTACGACACTTGTGAGCAAAATGTGACACTTGCGACACTTATAATGATGACACTTGCGACACTATCAAAGTGAGTAATTTCGATGTGTAACAGATTTTCCCCCAAAATATGAAGTTAGAAGACAGGAATTGATAACTAAAATTATTTGTAGACTTTCAAGCAAGGGTATAGATGCAGAGAACCTGACAAAAGATGCACAAAAACATCCAACAAATATTATGACATGTTTCAAACCCAAGGCAGACATACCTATGCTTGGGTGATCGAGACTTGAAAGATATGGCCGCCATAAAATACACTGCGGATCCATAATTGTATTGATAAATAGGTATAGCCACTGAAAATACACTGTGGATCTATACTCCCATGACCTGAACTGATCGTAGCCACGAAGAATACATAGTGGATTTACGAGATGACAAGACATAGCCACAACCAATACATAGTGGGTCTATGTAACAATATATGTGTCATTGTTCAAGAGAAACTCCATCGCAACCTGGGAAAAGTACATATAAAAGTGGTCAATCAACCCAGGGTCTTCTTACCAATCCCGATGTAGTACGAATCTAACCATGTGAATAGATTTGCTGATGTCGAACATGGCAGAAACCACTTGATTACCAGTCAATGATGTAAACCGTTAACAAGCACGAGGGAGATCACAATTAATGTCAATGATTCCCAAGGTACTCTAGTACATTCCAACAAATGTGAATGGATGAGCTGAAGTCAAACATCCGTGGAATCATCCGATCAGAGGTCAATAATGTAAACCCACTATCGAACGTGAGGAATACTACCATTGAGACATGTAGGTCCCAAAGTACTAACTGGTTTCTAAGTCTAGTTCCTAGATAATGTGTTGAAGTTGACAGGAATAGACTCGTCGAAGGAGGGCCTTGATGTATCCCCCATCAACGACACGAAATGGACACAAATATGTAATTGATAGATCACATGAACATGGACTAACATAGGTAGTGAGACAAGATATTTGTGATGGCTGACTCTCGAGGCAGATACTTACCTTGAACACTTAGCCACGAGAGCAGAAACATGACATGGACCAAAACTTGATGATGCAGTGGATGTTGTGACTTACGGCAGGTGACCCAAAGGAGTGAAAGAAACTCAAAGGATTGGCCCAGTGCAGAGTTTCAGCAGATTATAATGCGTGCAAAAGACAAAGTGTCGTTTTAAAGGGAGACTCTAAGAATTACTTGGTAATGTTCTCAAGAGACTTCTTGGCTTTGCTTCTTTCAAATTTCCCCCCATCCAGATAGATGAGTACCTATTTTTAATTTAACGAGCTCGAGGAGGGTAACACATGCTCGATAAAACTCACCTTCGGTAAGTTCCTCTTCCTTTGTTTAACAAACTAGAACAAGTAAGGGTTCGATCCCATATGAGCCTGTTGATGTTTTTTTTAGCGAGTCCAAAGACAGAAAACTCGAAGGTTTTTCATGACTATAGAGTATGGAAAAACACTTAAAAGAGAACTCTCTCAGTTCCTTTTTCGTAAAGTAGTCTGACGAGACCGAAAAAGAGATAAACTATCGCTCAACAGATGTTTTCTTCAAATACTTTAACGAACGTGAAAAGAACAAGGTCGCTCAGTAATATTTTCATCTTTAGAGAGTCTGAAAAGAACTTAAAGATGACTCCAATGTTGTCCTTTTTCGTAATGTTAGTCTCGCAAGGCCGAAAAAGAGATAAATTATCACTTGAAAGACGCCCTTTCAAACCTTTTAATGAGTGGGAAAGGAAGTAAGATCACTCAGCAATATTTTCATGTTTAGAGATTCTGAAAAGAGCTTAAAGGAGACTCCAGGGAGTTCCTTTTTCGTGTATCCATACAGGTCCGAAAAAGAGATAAAAGTCTACCCAGGTGCATTCTCATGTACTTACGAGCACGATAAAGAACAAAGACTAAGCTCAATATGCCCCCAACATGAAAGATGGTGGCTTAGCTCCAGAATGACCATCAAAGGCTGGAGACATGCCCTCCAAGCTTCGATTCATTCATTGGATCTGAGGTCGTCACCAATTTCTCTAGTAGATGAGAAAAAGGAGAAGGGTGGATGAAAATAAGATTCAAGAGAGGTGACTGTTTCATTTTTTAATGACCTTGACACAGGAAAAGAAATGTGCTCAAGACCTCTGTTTCATTTTTTAACGAGCTTGCCACAGAGAAGAGAAACTAAGCTCGTAGTTGCTTCTTGATCATGGCTTCCAAGAGGATAATGCTCTAGAAGGGTACCATGTCAAGGGAAAAAATGTGTTCATGGACTCCAAGAGATATTCGCTAAATGGAAGATAATCACTCAAGAAGGAACACATGTCGAGGGTTGTGATAGGAGTAAGGAGATCAGGTTCCAATAATCCTACTGAAGAAATCACCATGTCCACTACCAGATCCAAATTGTCGGAAGTTGAGGTCATGGGAGACAATGCCACATAATGGACATGCGGTGGGGGTGATACTGTCTGCATATAAGAACCACTTAGGGAGGTAACCCAGTCGGGGCCGATGAATGAAAGTTGATCAATAGTCACAATTCTTCCATCGTGAGGGAAAGATATCACACGAAAAAGGGTGAATACAAGAGCTTTCATAGCATAGACATAATCCTGCCCAAGGAGTAAAGTGAAATCCAAGGGGTCTCAGACTACCATGACATCGATAAAGACAGTTTTCCCTCCCAAAGTTACAAGAAACTGAGGAAGGGTCCCTAAAGGTTGACTAGTTCTTCTGTTAAAAGCTAACAGATTCTGTGTAACTGGTGCAAGCTACGAACAACCCAAAGTGTACCAAGCAACATAAGACAAAATACTAACGGATGCACCTTCATCTATCAGCGTTTGAGGAACGTACCGACCATGAACCTGTACTATAATCTGGAAAGGAATGTGAGAGGGAAGACAATGTCTAGTTAGCATACCCCAATCAAAAAGGATGGCTTCATTACTTGGAGGGGGTTTCGTAGGAGACGGAGGAATGCCCCCCAGCACGGTAGAGTCTGTATTAATGAGAAAAACATGGGTAGTATCATGTTTACTCTCTAGAGGGAGAGTAGGATCGACCAATGATTGGATCGGATTAACCACGCAGGCACTCTTCAAAGGAAGAGTGGGATTGACCAATGATGGAATCGGATCAACCACTTTGGCACTCTTCGGATGAAGGGTGGGACTGACTGAGGAAGGGACTAGATCAGTCACTTTGACATTCCTCAATGGAGGAATGGGACCAACTGATGGCGAAACTGGATCGACCACTTTGGCACTCTTCAGAGGAAGAGTGGGACTGACCGAGGAAGCGACTGGATCAGTCACTTTGACATTCCTCAATGGAGGAATGGGATCGACCGATGATGAAACTAGATCTACCACTTAAGTTTCATTCTCCAAGGGAAGAATGGGGTCAACGGGTGGAAACAGATTGACCGCTTTGGTGTCACTCTCTAACGGGAGAGTGGGATCGACCAAGGATGAAAATAGATCGACCACTTTGGTGTCACTCTTTTGATGAAGAGCGGGGCTGATCGATGACAGAACTGGATCAGCTACTTGGGTTCATGGTTCAATCGAGGAGGAAACTAGATTGACCACCTGATCAACCGGACTGACCGGGGATGGAACCGGATTGACCATTCCATCAACCAATGAGGGGTCGGAGGAAAACTTATGATAACCTTTTGGAAGTTGAATTTTTTCCAAAAGAGAAGAAGCCTCGTCCATGCGAGGACAAAGGTGAGAGTAATGATTACCTTTACATAACATGCAAGGGAAATTGATAGTTTGCTTCTTCTTACCAACCTGAACATCACTAGTTGACGGGGTATCATCGACATGACTGACATATCCTAATGATGTGGAGGACCACATTTCTAAGACTTGGGTAAGACCGAGGAAATCCCTCAAAAATTGGTCACCCTTACAAAGGCTGCAAGGGAATTTTGGTTTTGGATTCTTCATTTTAATCTTGTTGACCTCATCAACACTCCCAGTACTATTAACAGTAACTAGTTTCTTAGAGCCAACATATGATGTTGTTGGGGCCTTTGTCCTTCTCGGGTTATTCTTCTTCTTCTCTTTCCGTTTCTTCTTCTTCTGATCAACTTGGCTACTTGGTTTACAACTTTCACTAGGCGAATAAGGAGAAATGGAAGGAGACTTGATAGGAAAAGAAGGCGAAAATTCGACGTGAGGTTGATGTGTGGGTGGTGTATTGACATCCAAAGTATTAGGTGCAATTGAAACATTGGGAGGATTCAGGATCACCGGAGTGGGGAACAACCAAACTGGTAATCCAATAGTGA
>JZKD02S0150223.1:302148-315029 GCA_000966675.3 Picea glauca
TGGTTTTGGATTCTTCATTTTAATCTTGTTGACCTCATCAACACTCCCAGTACTATTAACAGTAACTAGTTTCTTAGAGCCAACATATGATGTTGTTGGGGCCTTTGTCCTTCTCAGGTTCTTCTTCTTCTTCTCTTTCCGTTTCTTCTTCTTTTGATCAACCTGGCTACTTGGTTTACAAATTTCACTAGGCGAAGAAGGAGAAATGGAAGGATACTTGATAGGAAAAGAAGAAGAAAATTCGACGTGAGCTTGATGTGTGGGTGGTGTATTGACATCCAAAGTATTAGGTGCAATTGAAACATTGGGAGGATTCGGGATCACCAGAGTGGGGAACAACCAAACTGGTAATCCAATAGTGAGTCCTAGAAGACTCATTGTGGCACCATATGGAGGAACAAAGTTTCCAAATGAAGGAAAGGTATAAGGTTCCCTAGGAGAAGGGGTTCTTCCATTGGTACTCCCAGGATTCGATGCCATTATCACTGACTCGACCTAAGGTCCACTAAGTAAAACAAACAACACACGCTACGAATCTAAGAAGCAATCAATCAAACAAACCTTCCTACGATGAAACCACTAGTTGGTGATGAAATCCAACATCGCAAGATCAAAATAGGAAGGGGCGGGGATAGAGAGGGTGGATCAGTTACGTTGGCGACCTTCTTAACGGACTTACGTCTTGGTGCAAGCTTCCATGCAGTAATTGTGGATTTACCCTCCAAGGAGCCCAAGTGAGTTTGACCAACGTTTGTTCTAGGTATAGTGAGACTTCCCTTCACCGTCACCTTGTGTGAGACCATAAAGATTGTGGCTACTAAGGTCACCAACTCGTAGTTAGCCCCTGGATGGGTACAGTCGACATTCCAGTCGAAACGTATGGGCAGGATAACAAGTCCGAAATCAGCTTGAAAGGCTCCCACACATAATCGTGGGTATACCTTCTAGTGACCCCCAATATACGATCCGACCACTACAAACAGTTGAACCACGGAGGGATAATCTCCGTAACTCACCCGAATGTGACCTCGTGCGTAACCCCTATGTGAGAGGGGGATCCCAGAAATCCAATACGACAATTGGATTTGACTCTCCCTACCGCAAGATACTAATTTTGTTTGATAGCTTTGGAAAGTTATCCTTTCAACCTATTCCAAATCCCCACACCTTAAACTAATGTAGGTTTGCTAACAAAGATGTAAAAAGTTTGATAAATTTTAGTTAAGGGTTTATTTTAATGGTTGTTGTTTACTCAGAGGGTGTACGAAAGTGAAACTGATGGAATGATGACTCAATTCCCAAAAATATGCATGAAATATGATAAGCAATCATTTCTTTTCAATGAATACCTATTTAAGGGAAAGAGGAAGAGTTGTTTTCACTATCAAACATTTGATAAGGAATGCCCTCAATCAATTTTGTTCTCAATCAAATCCAATATGATGCTACAACATTTCATAAATGAAAACTAATATGCAAACTAATCATTAAGATGTACTTTTGTCGTTTTCATGCAAATGATGATCAATTCAATGAAAAACTTGTCATGCCAACTACCCTTTCAGATCAAGGAGATTCGGACAAGAAAACGCAGATTTTGCACAAACAACACACCCTTTTGCAATCAAACAAGAGAAAGAAAATAAAAAACTCAAAAGGAAGGAGAAATAAATTGGATCATATGAACTCAAAGAACCAAATGAAAAGAGTTACAGACTTCATATGTCCTTCACTGGAGTTCCCGCTCAGTCGGATAGGAGAGGAAAAAACAACGGATCGATTTCAAGATCTCAAAAACAAAAACTCAAAAAATAATGAAGAAGGGCATAAAATCTGAACAACAAGGTATTTACTTCTCAGGAGGAAGCATGTCAAAGGTTGAAAGAAGAATCATGAATCTTAAAGCAGCTCAACAAGTAAAAAAACAAGGTTTGGACCTCCAAACAATGGAAATTTTGAAGAGATTTTGTGCAAAAAAGGGATAGCGCTCTGGTGTAAGGGACACCAGGGCATTATAAAACTCTATACAACACTTCCAGGGATTATTGGCACTCTACTAACATGGGAAAGAGGGCGCCAGGCTAAAAAAACTCATAAAAATGTCCAAAAACCCAAACTTTTGATCAAATTTTGACAATCAAGCTGAGTGTGATGGGGTAAAGAGTCAATCAGAAAGTGCAATTAGATATGAAGGGGTGAACAAGGTCTGGCATCAATCAAAGATAAATACAAGGTCTCATGAGGAAAAATCAAAACCAAAAGTTTCGATTCAATTCTTCCCCAGTATGGTCGCCAGTTTCTGTTGAAGGAAAATCTCCCTGCGGACAGGTAGATCTCCTCAAAGAGCTAGACTCTTAACTCTAAGACAGAAAGTGCTTATCATGGTCACTGACTTCCTTTTAGATCTAGGTGTACTAGTGTGTAAGAAGGAAGGAGAAAAGAAGTACCTTTTATTGATGTTTGTCCCTGCACGCTCCGAGTTGAGCTCAAATCTTTCGCTCCTCGATAAGCCCTGTAGACAAACAAAGTACGACCACTTCCTACTCTATCAAGATTAGTTAGAAATAGGTCCATCTACTAAAGAGACAAATTCATGTGATATTGAACACGAATTAGAAATAAACACGCCAAGCAAATTATATTAATGAGGACAAAACATTGCTTACAACTGTAGATGGATTGCAGCAGTTTCTTCAAGTCCTCCTTGTCTACCCCTTGCTCAAAAAGATCCATGATATGATGATGATAGCTTCACCGATTTATCCCTATGATATCATAGGTTTCTTTCTTTCCAAATCATCTATGTTCTAGCACCACTTGTGAGATCATAAGTTCTGTGTGATTCTCCTTTTCCAGTCTCCTTTCACCATTAGAAAGCTTGCTTATATAGCCTTGGAGAAGCTTTAACCACTTGAGATATCCTTGGGGAAGTTGATGATTTTCCTCCTCCAGTTGAGGATCTACCCTAATATCATGGTTGGACTAGGGATTCAAATCCAACTTCCTTCGAAGAATGAAAGGATCCTTCCCCCATTCATCTCAACAACTTAGCAACTGCCCAGAATAGACAACGCTCCCTCAAAAGGGTCATCAGAGCGTTGTAGCACTGCCTAGTAGGCTTAAGGGGAGCGCCAACACTCCTAAAATCAATAAAATCCACCATAAGGGACAAATAAGCTTTATAACGCTCCCAGACAGTGTAAGGGAGAGCGCCAACACTCCCAAAAGAGGTATAGGGGAGCGCTCTCCTCCAAAACTCAGGTTTTTGGGTGCTTTCGGATGGAAAAAGGTTCATAAGCTTGTTGAATCATTTCTCTTCTTCCAAATCAAATGTTTGAGGTATTTCAAGTGTCCTTCTCATGCCATTATAGGCACAACGTAGACATCATGGCGGTATGATTTCCTTGACACTTACGACACTTGTGAGCAAAATGCAACACTTGCGACACTTATAATGACGACACTTGCGACACTATCAAAGTGAGTAATTTCGATGTGTAACACTGAGTATCTTGATATTTCTTTCAGAAATATTCTCCATCAAGGCTTTGAATTCCTTTAATTTCCTGGACACTTCATCTTTAGATTTCAAGAGATACAACCAGGTCTTACGAGAATAATCATCAATAAATGATACATAATATACATACCCACTAATGGAGGACGATGGAATTGGGCCACACACATGTGAATGAATGAGTTCTAGGACTCCTTCTTCTTTGTTGTCTCTCTTCAGAAAAGGGTTCTTGATGTTCTTCCCTTGTGCACATCCATTTCATATGCCTTCGTGGTCAACCTTGAGTTCTGGTAAACTTGTGACCACTTTGCATATGTATGGTAGCGCCTTGTAGTTAATGTGAGTTAGTCTTCTATGCCAAAGTTCACATGGATTCTCAATGGGGTGGGTCATGGTAGCTTCTGAGTGACCCTTTAGCTTATACAAGACAAATTCCTTTTTTCCAATGATGATTTCTTCTTTCAAGGGTTCTCCTTTAGTACGTTGCCTTCTGCAATCTTCACTATATCTTCCTCAGGGTTATCACCTGTGACCTAAAACAAGGTCAACAGAACAACAAGCAAGAGTAATATCCTTTTGATAATATAAAGCAATTGCATGAAAAATCATCACAGTAGCTCCTTTAGAGCTATCATTTGTAACTTGTCTGAAGAAAAGATTAAAGGTAAGGAATACAATATGAAAATGAGGTCAACACTCTCATAGTGTTGTGATCAAACATTCTTGCATGGAAAACTGGAACTAACACATGAGGTTTCTGCTAGAGGATGTGTTAGTTGTATCAGGCAAATAATTTACCTCTGTATGCTCACACGATATCAAGTATAATACTTTACAAAGACTGTTATCTCAACTATAGTCATCAACTTGTCATGTATACCTTTGAATCTTATCAACTTGATTAATCAAACCTAGAGCCTTGTCCTCAGGAATGAGTGCTTTATTTTCTTCTGAGTCTCCTTCACTCAAGATGATGAGTGCTTTCTTTAACCTGTTTTTTGTACTAAGAAAATATGTTATCTTGATAGAAGTTTGGGTTAGAGGATAAGTTCTATGATTTCAACTTTTAATCCATCTAATACCTTGACTCAGAAAAGGTTAGAATGAAGGTCATAGCTACAACATGAAACATTGATCAATATAACAAATGGATGCATATTAGAATAATCACACATGGGTTGCATCATTCCTCTGAATGTGTTGGATCTTGAGATCCTTTTGGATCTATGGAAAGAAATCCCTTCTCCTGCAAATACTCTTTAAGGTTTAACCATATAAACATATGTGAGTACATACCTCTGATAGTATTTGTAGGTAGTGGCTCCATCTGGCAGCAGTGGTAATCATTACCAACTCTTAGAAACTTCAAGGGTGTTTGAAAATGATGCTACGGCTGCAACTATAACTGATACTGCAACTACAAATAGTTCAGAGACTGCAACTGCAACTACAACTTAGGTTTTTATGAGGAAACCCTAATTTTTCAAACTTAAAAATTTGAAATTCTGATCCAGGGGATAGATGCACTGAGTTGAGGCGAGTAAGCTGGTGCAGTCAGATTTTTGAAAATCCAACTTTTACCCCCTCAAACTTGATCTATGGATTTCTGGAATGGTGCTTCTGGTTTTCTGGTACTTCTGGTACTCTGGTACTTCTGGTACTTCTGGTACTCTGGTTTTCTAGTTTTTTGGTACTTTGTGAAACCAAGGTTTCACTTTCCGGGAGATCTAGCCACTAAAAAGGTGCGTTGAAGGTGCGAAGATGATCCTTGGGGGAGGGCACACTTTTCTATATGGTTTTAGGGATGAAATACCTCACCAACAAAAATCCCTAATTTGCATGTACAACAACAATGATGTTTTTCACTTTTCTCTTATGAAAGATGCTCTTTTCAGCTTGGCTCTGATACCATGTTAATGTTTAAGTCATTATTATAGTTCTTTTCATTTCAATAGATAACAATAGCATAATATAGAATCACTGAGAAATACACAATCACAAGAGACACATCATTTATCCTCGGAAATCCTCATGGGGCAGAAAACCCAACAAAACTTCCTTAATATAGATAGCCAATAGAATGCCAAGAGATAACTCAAACAAGTACATAAATTCCTCTCCCAAAGATGTGCCTCTCTCTCTTTCTCTCTTCTCCAACTGCAGCTATGAAATTTGTCTCTCCACATACCATGATTTCTCATCCACATACCATTTGGCAAATGGACCAGTGAGTGTTCTTTGGAACAATCATAATTGAATGGAATCTTATGTGATGCTATTACAACAACAACATAGGTGGAAGGACATGATATTGTTGGCTCGGTCCTCGGCTGGTTTTCCTTCAAAACTTGAGATGTCTGAAGGTAATTTGGTGGGCATGTTAGGCCAAGTGGGATCATGCAAAATGGGCTTATTCATAAGTTTGGTCAAATCGGTAAATTTTTGAGGTGAAAAGTATGGAAAGTTGGGGGTAGGTGCACCCATGGTATGTGATGGTTGAGAATTATTTCCTTGCAAGGAAGGTTCATAACTCATACCTTGCATGGGAGGTTGAGCTCCTCCTTGTGATGGAGGACTAGTGGTTGGATTGTTTGTGATCTTGGTGCCGAGATAGGTGGAACTGGGCAAGGACGATCCTAAAATTGTTTCTCTCCCAGGTGTATGGGATGGTTGATCTGATGTGTCATCTAAATTAGGGATACCTCCCAATATTGGAGGAAGATTCAACATGCATTTAGAACGATAGGGATTCTATGGTTCCCCTATGATTTTTGACTAGCTATAAATGTATCTGAGTTGTGATGAGAGAAATAAATCAGGCTATCTCAACAATGTCATTCAAAGATGAATGTAATCAATAATGTAAATCATACATAAAAACAACCAAAAAGGAAACAATGTAGGGTAGTTGGGTTTTATCAGCACAGGGGAATAAAATAAATTGCACATTTCCTAAAAGATGTACCATCCTTCCTCTAAAAAATAGCACCGAGGCATTGAAAATCACTCAATAGTGGGGCATGAATCCATCGAAAGAGGAACTAGTGAAGTCATGCACAATCAATTATAATGAGGGGTAAATGAGGCAGATCCCACAAGTACTGGCGATTTTTCCCAATAGTTTTTCAAAATATAATTGAGGTCTGGTTTTATCCTACAACTGGCACATGGGTAGAAATCCTACTTTTAGGTAACTAAGTTACCTTGATCAATTGCAACATTCATATTTTCGGCCTAATAAAAGGGTTAGGGGTTGGATGCTTTCCAACAGTTGGGTGACTCAAGGAGGCATGCATAGAATAACTGGACCTCAGGCTTCAACCCTTTGTGGGTATCCCCCTTCCTTATTGGATAGGAAAACTTGATTTAGAGGATTTTTGGTTTCCTAATTTGTCAACTTCTAGGTTTCAAATGTGAAAATGATAACAAGGGGGTTGTTTGGACAACTACCCTTGAAATCCTAACTTGGACTACAAAATTATTTTTTGCTCCTCCTGTGGATGTTAAAATTAGTTTTTTAAGGGTGATTTTAGGATTTGAAGTATGTTGTGAGATTGGGGTCATGAACCAATCTCATTGATTAATATGGTGTGCACAATTTCCAAGGATATATGGAGCCTTTCTTATCTTCTTAGATCTGTTGTGGGCATGGGGAGGAGAGCATACTATGACTTCAAATATACGATAACAAATTTAAGTGTATGGTGAGGTTCTCTTGTGTGCCAAGAGTGTAAATGGTGTCAACAGAATTTTCAATAAGTTAATGTGAAATATTTTAGCATGTGGACATTGTGTGTTCCATTAGCGTAAACACAACCAAGCAGTGGGAAGAAAAATTTAAAATGAGTTCTCTCCCCTAGAGGCTCAATTGGTCAAGTTGGAGGCTGGGGTAGGTCATTTTTAACACCTACATACACAAAATGGTTAAAATAAACACTCTAAAATCATAAATGGAGAGGAATTTGATCCAACTCCCCAATGGAGTCAGCAATATGTTGTGCTTGTTTTTCCACTTGGGTGAGAAAAAACAGAGAACTTAAATACCTTGTTAGACTAGAAAGATAAGGAAAATGGTTAGTTGATTATTGGATCAACCATGGAGTAAAAAAGAAAATAAATAAAATAAAAATAAAACTAAACTAACCAGGAATGAACTTCAAATGAAAAAAAAAAATGAAATACAAAATAACTACCAATGAAAAGTGGTCTTTGAATTGATAAAACCTAGGAGAAATTGTTAGAAAAACAAGATCGTGGAGAAATAAAATAAGACAAATGCAGAAATAAAACACAGAAGATAACAATACAATAGAGACACGGATATACGTGGTTCACCCAGTGTGGGATATGTCCACCATATAAATTTCTAGGTCCTTCCTTTATTATTATCTGACAAATGAAGGGATACAACCTACAACACAGCCATTGTAACTTCCTCTTCTTTCTCGCACAATCTCCTCTCTCGGAATACAATATTCACAATGATGCATATCCACAATACATTTCCATCATAAAATAGGGTTGTCTTCTAGGGAAAAAATCCATAACATAACTTCTACCGTCATATATGCGACCTTATAATGAATGGTCCAAATTTACTATGAAATTACAATATACATTTACAAGACAATTTTTCCTTTGGGGGCTTCACCCCCGAATCCCCCACTGGGGGCCTGCTTTCCACCATGCCCCCCAACCGAGGGGATCAACCCCCCAGACCCTGCAGGGGGGAAATCCCACACTGCAACCCCCCCCGTGTGGAGGGGTGTATAGTCTTCATGGGGTATAAACATGGTTGCAAACAAAGACCTTTGAATCAAGAAGATAATCAGGCTCCACAACCAATAGAAATCCAAGGACTTATGAGTGCCCTCTTCCTCCTTGGGAGGGCCATTGAGGTCCCCAATATAGATTAATTCCTCTTATAAAAATGGAGTGACAATGGTGAAGAATTACATGCTAAACATCTAAAGAAGTGAGAAGAATAAAACTTATTATGGATGCAAGAATAAATTTTGGAGAAATATGGATTCTCAAGAGAAAATTCAACAACATAAGAATACATCAAACTCTTTCTTTGTTTGAATGCCCCAAGCTCATATTTATAGGCTTCAAGCAAGATTTTACATAACTAGTTCATAGTGTGAATATGGGCCTTTTGGAGGTACTTGTTGACGAGCGAAATTGACCGTCCATCAACTGAGAGAGTGGAACTGGTCCGGGGTTGTCTAATAATCCAAGCCGTTTGGAATGAACCACCCTGACAGGTTTAGCGGCTCCGTTAGCCGATCTAAGGTCCTAGGAAAACCAAAGAGAAAACTAATCTAAACAAACTAAACTAACATAAAACTAAATAAAACAAACTAAACTAACTAACAATAAAATAAACTAATCTAACTAATCTAATTAAAACTAACTAATCTACTATTTATATATAAACTACTAACTGAAATATAAATTATTTACAAAATATACAATATCTACAAAATACAGATTTGAATAAAACCTGGAAAACTCATTTGCTTTCTGCCCTAAGACAGAGAAACATATTTTGTTGACTTTTTTGATTTTATGAACAAGAAATAAAACTTACTGAAATTAAACAATCTAATATACTAATTCTACCTATAAATCTAACTAAACTTATATCTAAACTAAACTAATAATAAATACACTAAACAAACAAATGACAAACTGACCTGGAAACGCTCCAGATTTGTCCTGTGTATGATGACTTCGAAGCTGGTCAGAGGAAGGAAACTTGCACCGGATGATCCAGAAGATTCTCGTAAATGATAGGTTGCACTGCTCTTTGAGTTGTTAACAGGACAAACAAGACATAAACAATCATAACAATTGTATGATTTATAAATTTCTGCAATAAGGGAAACCTGTTATGCAAAAACTTATACTTAATAATTCAACTTATGAAGAAGAGAAATCTGTCATTCACAAACTGAATCAAGTAATTGCTATGTTTTTTATACACTAGCAAGAAATCATATATGGATTATATTGATTAAATTATATCATTTGCAAAAGACTAAGATAGCTAAAGTAGTCATTAACCAAATGCAAATTGATACACATGAACATGAAACAAAATATTGATATAATGAAAAGCTAAAGCTGTAACAGAACATCAAATTCTGCCTCAGTCTGTATTAAAATTCCATATCCTTGTTCTCCCATGAATGAGGATCATATTATTACAAAAATAATGAGTATTTATAAGTTTTTCCACAAGGTAAAACCTCCCTGTGGAAGTTAAAAAACTATTTACATAATCTGGGAAAATGTTCCCAAGATCAACTAAACTAGGAAACTAAAATGAAACCAAAATATTTCAAATATCCTCTAAACTGCTCATCAAATCTCATGCAAATTCGGATTCACCTGAAACAGGTCAGAAATAGACAAGTTAGAGAATCTTTTATTAATAAAACAATAAAAATTAAATTCTACAGACTTAGCTACAGAATCATCTGATTCTGTAGCCAGTCTAAAATAATATACAGAATCAGATTTGAAATTAATTCAAATCTTTTTAATAAAATCAAATTGAATTAACAACCACCAGTCATTTAAAATGAATCATGAATTGAAATTGATATTCTATTATAAACTCAAATAGGATCCACATCATTAACCGAATACCAAGATAACAATACTCTGTGTCAATTATAATCATAAATCGGGTAGACATAATCAAAACTACACAGTTTTGAAAATCGTTTCATATCCAATTCGAATGCAATCAAACAAATCATTGTGTTTTTCCAACAACAAGAGATACGATCAGATGGAAAAATCATTTTAAAATTATTATAGTTGTCATGACATCAAACGATTCACACCACACGTAGATTAAATCAAAACAGGTGCGAGAATCAACTCATATAAAATCGTAACCAAATTGATTTGACTTTGATCACGATCAATAATAGAATCGACAGAAGTGATAATTGGTTATTGCAAACTGGGAAAATAAGTTGATTGGTATTGAACGAAATCATTAATTTCAAACGAATCATAATTGAGCTTAACATAGAAAATAATCATGAATCCGGATATAAACAATATCGTTTTACAAATCAAATTCAAACAGAGCATCCATTGCAATACGATTCCAACTGATAACATGGTCGAGCTAACAATACTTTAATCAATGTGAATTAACCGGCTGGGTTTTAGCATAATCGTTATGAATTAAATCCTTTCCATGATTTGGGTGTGTTTGTACAGGCTTAATAAAAAGCAATGTTTCCGAAGAAACAGAGTCACATTGGAAACGATTCGAGTTATAATTCCTGTTCTTTGAAAATCATATGGCACAAAAAACTGTAACAATTAACCTCATCAAGTCGTTGCCAATCATGGCATATGCATTATAACGAAATCGAACCAAAATGTGATTGTATTCTAAAATTGAATATGAGGAACATTTCCTGTCTAGAATAGCTACAAACAAATTCAATTGACAGCAGAGCATCCATTTTAACTCAATCAAATAAATCAAATCCACACTAAGATCAATCAAATTGATGAAAATCTAAGAGAGACTAAAATGGGAATGATCGGAAAAATGAAATTCCATTTAGTCAAAGCAAAGCTATATATAGAATGCATGCAATGTAACAGATCCATTCAATGATGTGAACAAAGTTGTTTAAAACCGAAACCGAATCGTTATATAAACCTAGATTATTTACAAAAACAAATGATATCAAAACATACCTGTGTAGCGACGAGACGGCTTGATGGGTGAGAGGGAGTTCTGAAGAACAGATCTGAAGGAATGATAAGCATTATGGAAAATGCATACAGAATCAAAACGCATGTCCCAGCCACTAAAAAATTGACTCGTAAAACAATATCTAGATCTCTGTAGTGACTCACTTTCTGATGAAACCACCCATAATGAAGGTGAAGGGGATAAAAACGGTTTTGGGTTTTCAACGGTTTGATCTAATTCAAAACCGTTTGCCCAGAATCGCTCACGCAAAAACGTGACTCTGGGGGCAATTACAGGGTAGTCTTCTCTGGAAAAATTAAACCAAAACCGACTCTGAACACCATGGGGATTCAATTTGCCCTTCGAGAGCTAGGAGATAACACACAATGAGCCGGGCTAAGGGACAAGGGTTTGAACAGAGTGGGCTCAGAAATTTTCCCAAAAATCAACAGAGGTAACCCTGTAAGGAGGCAGGCATTAATGCAAAGTGTGCGAGGGTGGTAGAGCTTACTTCTGCCATGCATAAGAGTTATTTCCAATAGTACCACCACCAGTTTACATAGCTGTTCAACCTCACTATAGCATAATTCAAAAATTATGTTGCTTGGCTAACCAATGAAACAATGGTAAGTGTATAAACAACGCGTGCAATCAAAAAATTATGCCATAGTGTTTAAACCATCAACATATAATTTGGAACCAAACTAAATGTTTTAACCATGTGCCAACGTATCACTTATATCAATCGTTTGACCAATGTGCCAATGGGTATTCATACAATCGGCAGGCCAATAGTTATGAAAACATTTATATAGGGATTATATTAAAAGACACATATATAAAGAAAAATAATCATAACCCCTATGCATTGTTGTGAAACCAATGGTTAAGTAGGCCAAATAAAAACATGTAAATCCAAAGCATCACAAACCTAATGAAACCAAGTCACATAATCAATCAAAAAATGTCCAATGAGTACAGTTCGAAAGTTTTGCCAGCTGCAAAATAATAAGTGAAATGTAAGTGCAAAGGGCATATCAATTAGAAGGATGACCACAGTTCAAACAATGATTCTAATGTGACTTTGAAGGACTAATTTTTCACGCTTACAGTCATGAAAACAAAATGAAGATAGGCGTGCGAAAAGGCGCAAAGAATAAAAGCGTCGTTCATTTGAAAATTGCGACGAAAAATCGATGTTTGCGAAACATTGGTGTAGGCAGCTTATAAGATAATGAAAAATGTGAATTGGCTGCCAACAATGGAAACACACTGGTAGAAGCAGTTATCTCTGCCAAAAGAAACAAATTCAGATTAGGAAAACAAAGAAAATTTCAACTCAAAAATGACAACCAAAAAGTCGTTCAAACATCATCATTAATCATTTTTTCCCAGCAGTGTTTTAAAAGATGAAAACCAATAACAGTCTTAAGATCAGCAAGTCACGATATTAAAGATAAAATCTCCAATACTGTTGGCATGGCCACTGCTGCCAGCAGGTGTCCATAGCCTCAACAGGGTTTCCATTTAACCCACTCTGACATCTGTATCCTGTCAAGAAGTCCTGGATCAGAATAAAGGACATTAAAGAGGTTTCTTATATATATATATATATATATATATATATAT
>JZKD02S0150223.1:333938-350534 GCA_000966675.3 Picea glauca
ATTATGATTGGTACATTTTTGGTATAACTAAATGCAAGAATAAATCCTAACTATGTTTAAAATCATATCATAATAAAAAGTAATTAAATTATGCAGTACTAATTCACCCCCCTATCAATACTATCAAACATTTCAACAATTGGTATCAGAGAAGTTTCCTTCAAAAACAATCTAACCACTATAAGGAAGATCTAGTAGATCACATGGATAACCAGGAGAGACTATCCTTAAGAAACTCTCCATACTTTGAAGGAACACATTATTCCTTCTGGAGCATGATAATGAGAGTATATTTGTAGTCACTAGGATATGATGTCTTAGAATCAATCAAGAATGGTTATGAAACTCCAACAAATTCACTTTTTGACATAGGTGCAAAAAATCTCAGTGACAATAACTCAAAATCCATGAATTTGATTATGGAAGGATTATCAAAATCAAAATCCACAAAATTTATGCACTGCAAATATACAAAGGAGATGTGGGATAAATTGATGAACACTTATGAAGGAGATGATAAAGTCAATAAAGAAAAACTACAAAATCATAGGAGTCAATTTGAAAGCCTGAAGATGAATGAAGACAAAAACATTGCAACATATCTTCTCTGTGTGGATGGAATTGTAAACATCATCATAGGCTTAGGTGAAACAATTGATGAAAAAATTATTCTTCAAACAAGTACTCAGGTCACTTATTATGAGATTCAATCCTAAGATATCATCTCTTGAATATAGAAAATATTTGGACAAATTAACAATGGACGAATTCCATGGACTTCTTATAGCCTATGAGATGCAAATAGGACAATAATAATTACATAAAGAGGAAGAATCATTCAAATCCTCAAAGAGGACTAACAAAAGGAAAAAAAATCAAGTGACAACTCAAATGATGACTCTGATATAGAAGAGGAGAACTTTCTAAGAAGTCTCTAGAAAGCAACAAGAAAATACAAAGGTATTCTTCCTTTCAAATGCTTTAATTGTGGTTGAGTAGGACACTTTACTTCCGAATATCCTCATAATAAGAACATGGATAACAAAGATCAAAATAAATTTAACCCTAATGAAATAAGGAAGGGTAAGAGTCAAAGGAACAAATATTTCCACAAGCAAAAGATGAACCTTTATTCCAAAGAGGATTACTATTCATCTTCTAAAAGTGATAAACAAGTTGAAAATGATGTTCTCTTCATGGTCTAAGAAACATAGTCTAATGAAGATGAAGAGAATAACAACATCCCAAAGATTGTAGAAAATGATGATGTGGATGTTGATCTTGAATGAGAATAACGTTGTTCCCTAGATGAAATAGAAAGGCTCAGAAGAAAGAATATACAATTGAAAGAAAAATTGTCGCATAATTATGATCTGGCTTCTCAACTAGAAGAACAAAAGAAATTTGAAGCAGAAATAATGATTCAACTACAAAACAAACAAGAATATTGTGAGAAAATTGAAAAAAAAAATGTTTCCCTAATGAAGGAAGTCAATGTACTTATAGCTGAGTTGAACAATAGTAAAAGATTTGAACAAATTTCACGATTCTAGACAATATGCTCAATAATAAAATATCACCATTCAACAGAGTTGGACTTCATTACAATCCAAACCCAACATTACAGATAACTAGGGAAGAACCCAAGAGCTATGTTATGGCACTAAAAAATCCCACTGAATAAAATGAGGACACTAATGAATCAAACCATGATCAACCGAAGCAAGTTTTCCTTCCCAGGAAGAATGAATCTAGAAATATGATGACACCAAGAAGACCTTCTATGAATAGGTATGAATATATCTTTCTTGGTAATTGTTTTTCATGTAGCAATTTTGGACATAAGGAAATAGACCGCATAGCATATCCAAGAAATAACCAAAGAAGAAATGGAGGCATGTACAATGATCCAAGGAAAGATTATGTGAATAACAAAGTAAAAAATAATGTTGACAAGATAAACATAAATTCATTTGATCCTCTATTTAAGTACGATATTGAATGTTATAAATGCCATAATTTTGGCCTCAAAGCTCAAGATTGCAAAAGTTGGATACCACCCCCTATTGACCAACAAAATGTTGTGAGCAATACCATCAAAGTCTAGAGGAAGAAACAAGAGAATAATTCTCAGGAATAATGTTATTTAGCAATGCATGCTCAAAAAAAGAAAGTTATTGGTAGATAGACAATGGATGATCAAGACATATCACTGGTGATAAACAAGTTTCATTTGGAGATAATAAATATACCAAGATAATTGGGAAATGTAAAGTTGGCCTTGGAAGTCATAGGGCCACAACATAAAACGTTATTCTAGTTGAATATGTAAAGCATGACCTTGTAAGTGTCAACCAACTATGTGATCAGGGAAACACACTCATTTTCAATTCCCATGAATGTAGAATAAGTAAAGAAGACACTGGAAAATTGGTAGCAAAAACAATCATAAATCTAAACAATGTATATATTCTAGATAAAATTGGAAGAGATGTATGTTGTGTGGGATAGATAGATGAAATATGGTTATGACATATGAGGATGTGAAATTTAATATTTTATAGCTTAGTCAAGTTCAGTAACAACTAGGAAGTAATAGGCGTTGTTATCATTGAAAAATTTTCTGCAACATTACACACAAATGGTTACAGAAATGCAATAATGCCAACATTAATTAGTTCACCTATAGCACCAAAATGCATTTCAAAAGGAAAAAAATATACAATTGGGCAAACATTGACATGCACAAACTCACTAAAGGAAGCATGCACACAGTGCCCAGGCCAACAAAGCCCGTAGAGTGCACAATGCGCCATATGCACAACTATGTACGAGAAAAGCCATGGATTCATGTTAATGACGCATTTATGGTTCTTCTCTCCCACCCCAACCACTTATGGACCAGATCCAAACTTGATTTGACTTTCAAATCTGAGTGAAATTTGAATGGGGGGATGGTGAAGGACCAAAGGGTGCCCTAAAGGGCCCCTTGTTGACACTAAGAACCATTTGAATTTTTCCTTGAAGAAATGCTATAGATCGAGGTCATGGGTGCACTAAGAAACCAATATCTTCATAGTATTGTTATGCTACCTCAATTATCCCTTGAGAATTGTCTTTTTTCATAGGAGAATTCTAGCATCATTGAAATAGGCCATTCCACTCACCTGTTGAGGGAATAGGAATTGATTTTATTCATCATTTTCCATTTTTCTTCCATTGCAAGAATATCTCTCCATTAGGGAACTCAATATCCCTCCCAAGGAGGAAGAGGGGACCCATAAGTCCTCATTTTTCTCTATGGTGTTTTGCCAACTAATATAGTTTTCCATTGGTGGCATAATCTTGGTCATTGGTTGATTGTTTATGGTTCTAAGTTTCTTATGCATTCTAGTTTTTATTTCATTAGTAGTTTTAGTTTGTTTATTTCTTTATTACATGTTTTTGGCTTGTTTAGTTCATTCACTAACCTCTATCTTGTCTAGCAGGCCCAACTAGGCATGAAAGTGCCATTGTTTTTCTCACCAAGTGATGAAATGAGAAAAACATATTGGCGACCATACTGGGGAGATGTATGAATTTCCACCCTATTTGGGCTTAGAGAGAACTTATTTTTAATCCATTTGCCTTGCAGGTATGAAAACTAGCCCAGTCTTACCTATCAAAAGAAATATTTTGAGTTGGAGCAGGAGTCACTCAAAATCCCCTCCCCCCACCCCCTCAACGTGTATCATAACGTGCGTGGGTATTCCATCCCACAAACACGCACTCAGTGCACTGTGTGCCCAAAAGTATTTTGTTCTCTATGCATTGTGCGCCCACTGCACCTCTTTCAGAACTGTAACCCACGCACATTTATAGAGTTTCAAAATTGTAAGGGTTCTTATGATGATTTGAAGGCCCCTAGCCTTCAAATTATTACTTTCATGCAATTTGTAATTCCCATGCACTCCACTTAGACTCCTTTCCCATATGAAAGGTTAGATAAACATAGGCACTTAGGGGGTAAAAATAACAATATATTCTCCTCTTTTTCTCTTTGATTTCCATATGGATGGCTTGTTTGGTGTGTAAAATTTAAGTTGAGACTATTACTATCACATATAAAACACTTGCATTGGGACCATAAATTAACTTTGATCATTGAGTATGTTCTTCTCTCGCACCATAGATCAATCTTGAGAATCAGAAAGGTGGTTAAGGGGACATTTCATCTCCCATAACAAAATATTTAGGATAGGACAAAGCCCGCCTACGACTCCTCTTAGTTTATTTTGGAAATCATCTTAAAGTTGTAAAGGGCCCATACATGCCCATGTGTTGCAAACTTAGGATAGTTTCATGAAATTTATTTCTTAGTTTACATCACTAGGGGAGTTTAAATCTCAAAGTAATGGGCCCATTGACCACATGCTTGCAATCTAGGATAGTTTTTCAAGATTTCTTAGTGTAAACAACATTGGGGAGTTTTAATGATTGGTAAGGACCCACATGTCCACATTCTAGTTCTTTAGGGATTTTAAAATTATGTAAGGTTGTACCAATGACACTTAGTAAGCTAGGTAAAAAATATTTTTAAGGACCACAAGAAGTCCACATGTTGCAAATTAAAACCTAACTTATTGAAATTTGGCACATTTTTTCACTTGCTCGCACACAAAATCACTCTTCACTCACATAATTTCCATATTGAATTGTGGAGGTTGAAGTAGGTTTTCTCCAAAGGAATTCTGAAATGTCCAACTATTTCTTGAATAAATTATCCACACCCACTTAATTCAAATGAGATTGGTTCACACCTCCAATATCTCATCCCACCACATCTAAACGTTTTCTAAAAAATCACTAAGATTTCCTCCATAGGAGGTGCCAATATTATATTTTTAGCCTAGGTTGGATCTCGGGGGTAGGCATCCAAATAACCCCACGTTATTTGGTTCTCACATTTTCAAACATTAGAAGTTGACAAATAGGGAACTTTAAAATCCTCCAAGTCAAGTGTTCCTACACCATAAGGCAGGGAGATACCCACGAAGGGTTGAAGGCCGAGGTCTGGTTGTTCTGTGAATACCCCCTTGAGTCACTGAACTCTTGGAAGGGATCCATCCTGTGACCCATTTTTTAGGCCGAAAATCTAAGGGTCCCACTATGACCAAGGTACCTAGTGACAAAATTTAGGACATCTACACATGTGGCAATTTTGGGCTGCAATTGCACCTTGATCAGATTTTGTGTGGCTATTGGGAAATATCGCCAACTCTTTTGGGATATGCACCCTCTACCCCTCATTATAATTGATTATTTCATCCTTCACAAGTTCATCTTTCGGTGGCTTTAGACCCCACTATTGACTTCTCTTGGAAGGTCCAGTGCTATTTGAGAGGAAGGACGATATGTATTTTAGGACACAAGAATTTGTTTTATTTGTTCCCCCACATGGAAAAATCCACCTACCCACATGTATGCTTATTTAGAGTTGATTTATGTATGATGCTCATTTGATTACATGTAATTGTGAATTATATTATCCTATATAGGTCCAAATTATACAAATATCTTGTTCATTTATTGCTCTCGTCACCATTTTCACACATCCACTTTGCTAGTCAGACACCATAGGGGACCCATAGAATCCCCGCCATTCCAAACGATTGCAGAATTTCCCTCCCATTTTAGGAGGAGTTTCTAGTCTTTCCAACTCACCGGCTCAACCATATCACACCGCCGTGAGTGCCACTATTTTGGGATCAACTTTTCTTGGTTCCACTTTACTTGGGTCCAATTCCCAAATCCATCCATCCACTAGCTCTCCTTCATAAGGAGATGGGGAACAAACTTCTTCTCAAGGGAGAAGTACAACCCCACCAAATCCTTCTCAAGGGTCAGGTCCACTACCTTCTCACACCATGGTTGGAAATAATCTGCCACCAACTCCCCCCATGCCATACTTGGCATCTCTCAGTATTTTTGATTTGACTAAACTCGCGAATGATCCCATTTTACATGACCCCAAACGACCTAATATGCCTACCAAGCTACCTTAAGATATTCCAAAATTTGAAGGAAAATAGGGGGAATATCTCGCCAACCATGTTATTACCTTCCACTTATGGTGATCTTCAAATATCATCATGGAAGACTCCATAGGCTTAAGGTTATTTCAAAGAACGCTCGCTGGTCCATCATCCAAATGGTATGTGGACGAAAAATATGGGTCCCATGTGACTTTTGAATTCTTAGCCAAAGCCTTTTTGGCCTTTCTTCAACTACCAGTTTGTCATGACATTGGTTTAGAACTTCTCTCGAAGTGAAAACAAACCTCATCTATGCAGATTGTCGACCACATCCACGAATGGCATCAACGATGTAGTTTATGTAAAGCAGAAACCACCAAAAAGAAACGTCTCGATTGGTTTCTAAAATCACTCATCTTTATCCTTGCCAAAGATATGGCATCCACTTTCCCCCAATTCAAAGAGGAAGCCATCAGAAAGGTGCAACATTTCGACCTCATTTATGCTCACTCAAGTTACTTATACACAATATGACTTTACACACCCAGACTCGTACCATTTGGCCAAGACAAACTTGGAATGTATCATGATGTGGATGGGTTGATTGGTACCACAACACACTGCAACCCTTACAGCCAACCACCACCTGTATATGGCGCACCTCAATATATTCAACCATATGGAGGGCCATATTATTACCCTCCTCCCCCTTACCAACAACCATATCCTATTTCTCCCCCCTCACCCTTGAGTGGACCCATGTCGACACCCATGATGCGCCTGGCCTCTCAACCAAGTCCAGGTTCCCCTTCTACCTCAACATATAACCTGATCACTAGTGAATGTGCTTCACCTTCCTATGCACCCTATGGATCGTTGCCACAAAAAAAACTGTACTTTCCTTTTCCTTGTCCTCCATAGGCATTTTCTCCTCCACATGGAAAACCACATGTCAGTGTTAACTTTGTTCATCCCTCTCCCATTCAAAAACTTCATAATTTTGAACAATTGAATACAGAAAATACGGCCCATCAGTCAAATAATGCCAACAAGAAAGGAAAAAACTGAAATAATAATAACTTGGGACCAGGTGGAAATAACCCCCAATAAAACCAATCTACCAGGGGCAACCAGAATCAAGGTAACCAGAACCCCCAAGGGGACAATAACAACAAACACCAAGAGAGGAACAACAACAACCTATGGACAAACTTACCTTGCACTATTTGTGGTGATCATGGACATTATAATCACCATTTCCCCCAAATTTTTTACTTTAAACAGATGAAAGAATCCATGAACACACCACGTCCTCCTGCACCGCCTGTCCCTCAGCAGGCCACACAACAGTATTTGAAAAAACCACCCCCCAACCGTGTTGCAAAAACCTATTCCACACCAAGGTGTGATGAATACCCAACATGAGGTACATCCTCCCCCCCACACAAATGGGACAGTATCGAAACCTACAGCCCATCCACCTGTAAATCTGGTGGATCGCAGTATCCTCCTCACTAGCGAAGAAGAAATTGTTCTGCAAACGTGCGGTCATCAATACAACACGCCCTCTGAATCTACTCCAACCACTTCAGAAGCATATTTAGCTACGACCAGACAACCCTTGATGATTCCATGACTTAACAATGAACCTACCATTTGTATACCTCATATCCCTCGCATCTGAGTGCGGGTATTCTTCCTTCTCCTACGCATTAGTGGGCCCACCCCTAAACCTACCCTTGTAGGGCCATCCGTACAACCCCTAACTCAAGCCTAGAAAATTCATATTGTGCAGGAGGATGGGACCACTAACCTGACTCTCACTTGTCCTAGATCAGTCGACTCAAAATCCCGTAATCTCTTAAACTCCTTCAAATTCTCTCGTCAACTCACTATAGCGGTGGGTACAAATGAGGTGGCACTATGGGCCCACTAGCCATATATAGTCCCTTTTTCCAAACTTCCACACTCAGTTATAGGAGCCTAAATCCTATGTCTCCTGATCTATATTCAACCATGGGATCATGGTCCCGCCATCTACATAGTCACATTCCCTAGGTCACCATCTGAACTTGGCCACGGGGGAGAATTTTTTTCACGTCACACCCAGGTATGCATGCTCATGTTCAAAATTATCAAATATATGTTATATGTTCTTTATCATCAGATATTGTTCACATTGTGTATTTGGTTTTAATGTGTGCAGGTAGTTGGTAATCACAAACAACGCAGCCCCTTCAGGTATATGTTCGACATTGTCATGTAATCATTTCCTCTGAATATCAATTGCATCTCCCATTCACACCCTCTGACATTCACCTTTAGGGTCCCTAGATCCGGCTCTGTAGTGCTGTCACCTCTATTGCATTTTGTTATTGTCACCCGCTAGCATTCTCCCCCACATGAGTTTTCCCATTCATAGTTCCCCTTGGTACTTTGAAACTCATGCTTCTTTCACCCCCTAGGGATGGGAGTCCCAAGAATAAGCCACATACTTCTTCTCATCATGTTGCTAGATTTCCCAATGGACTCCTAGGTTATCTCATCTCAGTTCTATTTGAATACACCTCTCCAATATCATTAACCCTCCATTTCATCCACAATCAGTTTTCCCATCTGCATATTTTCGTTTATTCAATTACCTCATACAGAAACCCACCCATGGGGCCCCCACCATTTCTCGTCGCAACTTGAGCCCTCACAGGCCAAGCCATCTCACACTGGGGAACTTGTTTTTGTTTTTGTACACTCATCCCAAATTATTATTTATTTATTTGGTAATTGTAAAAATCCTTTGTTTCCATCATTTACTTAGCTTTTCGTCATCACCCCTGATGACCTTATTTTCTCAGCAACGCAACGCATGTCACCCTTGGTTGGGCAATCCATTCTCCTTTTCTCATTTTGACATCATTCATAAACCCTGAGTATCCCAAAGTCCATGTACCCTTGATTTATGAGTCTGTTCACTTTGTCAAGCCTCTTGCACAATTTAACCCCATATCTAGTCATCCCTTTACACTAGATACAGTTTTATGGTTGTTGCCAATCATTCTTCAAACATACCCCCAACCAAGGGCAATCTCGAGTCTCACCGCATCTCGACTTCGTTCATGTTCCCTATCAGTTCCTGATCTTATTTCCATGGATTTCATGAAGCCCTTTTCTTATTGGATTCGTGTCTCCCTTTCTATCACCATCAACACAGTTTCCAGAAGGGAGACAGTATCTTGACTCTCATTACCTTTAGAATGAGGAGTCTTTGATGACACAGAGAGAATCATCATTTCTCTTTAATTCCATTGACCCCCATAACATTTGAATTCACCAATATCTCATGTTACGATGGGTCTTACTATGCGACTATTTCAATTGTTTTATACTAGTCGAATACCTCTGAATTTGTTAAGCCATCAATGCCTACAAGTCATTGACACTTCTTACAGGCTTCCTTGCCTTTTTTCAGAGTATGTTCACCATTTAGGATTTTCATCTGTCATTACAAACTACCATGGAGAGCACTGAAGTTATCTACATCAACATACAAACTTCAGTTATTGTCTTACATTTTGACATACATGACACGAGCGTGGGGCATGCCCGCCTTGTTTGTATACATATTTTATTTTTTATCCTTAGAGAAATATTGGGGTCCCATAGTTTCCCCTCTCCTTCTGACAGATCACTCTTGTATTTCCTCTTAGCACTCTTAATTAAAATGGCACTCTTAGTAGAAGAAACATTGATGTATTTTGGCTATACATATGCTCCTAACCTCACACATTAGGGGGCATCTGTTATCACTAAAATTTCATCTGCAACATTGCACACAAATGGTTATAGAAATACAACAATGCCATCATCAATTAGTTCACCTGCAGCACCAAAATGCATTTCAAAAGGAAAAAACTATACAATTGGGAAAAATTTGACATGCACAAACACACTAAAGGAAGCACGCGTACCATACCTTGGACAACAAATCCCGTAGAGCGCACAATGCATGACTGTGTAGGAGAAAAGTCACACACTCCTGTTAATGACGCATTTATGGTTCTTGTCAGCCCCCTAGCCACTTATGGACTAGCTCCCAACTTTATTTGACCTTCAAATCTGAGTGAAATCTGAATGGGGGATTGGTCAAGGACCAAAGGGTGCCCTAAGAGACCCCTTCTTCACACTAAGAACCAATTTAATTTTGCCTTGAAGAAATTCTATAAATAGAGGCCATGGGTGCACTAAGAAACCAATATCTTCATAGTATTTTTATGCTACCTCAATTCTCCCTTGAGAATTGTACTTCTTCCTAGGAGCATTCTAGCATCATTGCAATAGGTCATTCCACTCACCTCTTGAGGGAATAAGAATTGATTTTCTTCATCATTTTACATTTTTCTTCCATTGTAAGAAGATCTCTCCATTAGGGAACTCAAGAGCCCTCCCAAGGAGGAAGAGGGGACCCACAAGTCCTCATTTTTGTCTACGATGTTTTTCCAACTAATATAGTTATCCATTGGTGGAATAATCTTGGTCATTGGTTGATTGTTTATGGTTATAAGTTTCTTATGCATTCTAGTTTTTATTTCATTAGTATTTTTAGTTTGTTTATTTGTTTATTTCATGTGTTTGTCTTGTTTAATCCATTCACTAACCTCTATATTGTCTAGAAGCCCCAACTAGGCATGTAAGTGCCATTGTTTTTCTCACCCAAGTGACAAAACGGGCACAACATGCATGACAAAAATCATCGGGCCCTCAAACCCAATTTGTAAACATTGTCAACATGGGAAACAAACAAGAGTGATATTCAGAACCAAAGAATACACAACATCAAGACCGTTGGAGCTCATCCACACTGATCTCTATGGTCCAACCAAATCACAAAGTATACAAGGTGACCATTAATTCATATTTCTCATTGATGATTACACGAGAGTGACTTGGGTATCCTTTCTGAAGAATAAATTAGAATCCTTTGGGAAGTTTAAAGAATTCAAATCATTAGTTGAAAATTAAGGAGACTTGAAGGTCAAATTCCTTAGATTAGATAATGGGGAAGATTTCACCTCATATGACTTTAATGAATTCTGTGCAGATCATTGAATAAGAAGGAACTTCTCAGCTGCAATAACTCTTCAACAAAATGGAGTGGCTGAAAGGAAAAATAGGACTATACAAGAAATGGATAGAACTATGCTAAATCAAGCTAAACTTCCATAGATATTTTGGAGGGATGTACACTACACAACTATTTATAGTCCGAATAGAGAATAACTCTGAGATAATAGTAAAAAAAATCCATATGAATTGTGGAAAGGAAGACCAGGAAATGCCAAACACCTTAAGGTTTTTGGAAGGAATTGCTACATAAAAAGAGACAATGACAACCTTGGAAAGTTTGACTCTAGTTATGTTGAAGGTATTTTCCTTTGATACCCCTCTCAAAGAAAATATTACAAATGTTTAGATATGAGATCAGAAAAAAAAATTGAAAGTGAAAATGTAAGAGTGGATGATGAAAATCCTGGAAGGATCAAGATGCAAACAAATGACCAACCAACAATAACAAGCTATAGTGACGAAGAGAAAGAAAATGAGGAATATAATATAGAGGAAGAAGAAGAAGAGAAAGACTACGAGGAAGATAATGCATAAGAAGAAGAAGAGGAAGCTCCTAGACAAGACATAAATACCCCCTCAAGATATGTTCAAAAGAACCACCTTGAAGAAGTGATTCTTGGAGATAAAAACAAATGTGTCAAAATAAGAAGACAATTGATAAGATCACCATAACATGCAAATAAGAAGATTTTTATTGTTTAAAATAGAACCTAAGAACTTTGAGGAAGCTAGCAGAGATAAAATTAGATTAATGCTATGAATGAATAATTATATCAAATTGATATGAATGAAACTTGGGAGCTAGTTCCTAGACCAAAAGACAATAATATAATTGGAACCAAGTAGGTTTTTAGGAACAAACTAAATGAGGATGGACAAGTAGTGATAAATAAGGCAAGGTTTGTATGTAAAGGATTTTCCCAAGTTGAATGGAGATACTTTGATAAAACATTTTCTCCAGTAGCCAGACTTGAAGCCATTAGAAACTTCCTAACATTTCCAAGCTACAAGAGTATCAAATTCTATCAAATGGATGTTAAATCTACATTTCTAAATGGAAATTTCGAAGAGGAAGTATTCATTGAACATCTTGAGTGATTTTAGTTGTCAGAAAATCAATACTATGTGTGCAAACTGAAGAAATCCCTCCATGGTTTGAGGCAAACAACTAGAGCTTGGTACTCAAGGCTAGATAAGTAACTACAACAACAAGGATTCAAGAGAGGAACTACAGAAAGAAATATGTACATCAAATAAGAAAATGGAAATATGATTATCATTGTGGTCTATGTAGATGATATCATCTTTGGAAGTGACTCTAATGATGTGAGTCAAAGGTTCTCAAAGAACATGAAAAAATCATTTGAGATCCCATGTTGGGTGAGTTGTACTTCTTTCTAGGTCTAAAAATATCTCAGTCAAATAAAGGAATATTAATTTATTAGACAAAATACATTAAGGATATTGTAAATAATTTCAAGATGGTAGATTGCAATCCTGTCAGTACTCCAATGATAAGAGGCTGCAAGTTGAGTAAGGATGATGGATCACCAGAGGCAGATCAAACCATCTATAGATCAATGACTGGTATAATTTTATATGTAACTTCATCAAGGCTTGATGTTATGCACGTTGTTGGATTGCTTGCAATATTTCAATCTACACCAAAAGAATCACATGTGATGGTAGTCAAAATAATTCTCAGACACTTGAAGGGAACAATTGATTTTGGACTGTGGTATCGAAAAGGAGAGAATTTTACTCTAATAACATACACATATGTAGATTTGGCAAGCAATGTTGATGATAGGAAAATCATAAGTGGTGGAGAATTCTTCTTGGGCAGTTGTTTAGTATCCTGGTTAAGCAAGAAAAAATCCTCAATTTCCTTATCCATAGTAGCAATAGAGTACACTGCAACAACATCCTATTGTACAAAAATCCTTTGGATGAAAAAAGCCCTGCAAGACATTAAGGTAGAATACAAACAACCATTTTCTACACTATGTGACAACACTAGTGCCATAAGTATTTCCAAGAACCGAGTGATACACTCAAAGAAAAAACATATCCCAATTGAATATTATTTTTTGAGGGAATAAGTGAATGATAAGATTGTCAATTGGAGTATGTTCCTCCCAAGGAAAAAATTGTATATATGTTTAACAATCCCATATCTAGAGACACATTTGAGTATCTCTAACAGAAGATGGGATTCAGTCCAAATTCTCAGTAAAGAGTTCAATCAAAAGTTGTTGGGATCTCAGCATAACCAAAATCTTAGGGGGAGAGTGCATATGATTGCATGTTGCAGAAAAAAAATATTTGAAGATCAATATTGAGAAGCACTTTCCCAGGGGAAGTTATTATAGCCCAATAAAAAGTCAATGCAAGCAGAGTATATTCAGAAGCCTGCTAAAAAGGGGTTTTCTTAGCAGCACCCATAGTACACCAACTACAAAGACAACAACATCTTTGATAAGGTGAGTCTATATGGAGATAGGATAAATCTAGATAGGCCTTGATCTTTTAGATTATCAACAGGAAAGAATAAGAAGGGTCTTCCTAGATCAATGGTAAATAGCTACAACGTTTTATTGGAAACAATTATGAAGTATCCCCTTGAAATACACAAGAGAAAATTTATAATCCTCAAGAGGAGAGTTATTGACAGTGGGAGTTGAAAAGGGTAGATAAGATTAAATGGATCCTTGTCATTTTTTCAAAGGGGGAGAGAATGCATCAAAACATCAGTCAACAAAATTTTTCAATGGAGTGACACATGAACGATGAGAAAAAAAAAGAAGATAATGAACAATGACCCATGACTAAGTCAGATTTCCAGCATACCCACAGGAGGAGTAATACTCATAGGAGGATCAAGAGATGTTTTTACTCAGTAGTTTCCATCAATGACAAGGGGGAGAATGTTGGATAGTTTTTATCATTGATGTCAACACTATAGGGGGAGTCTGTTTGCTTGATTATTTTACAATGTCATTTATGTCAAGTTTCTTATTGGTTGAATATTGTCATTGATGTCAAGGTCATTGATGTTGATTTCAAGGTCATTTATGGACGATGAAGTATGTTAGTTACAGGAGATCATGTGCAGATCGTTGCTGCGAATTTGAACTAGTTTGAGATGGATGAAAGGATAATTAACTCATCAAAGGTTCTAAGGTTTTGAATGTTTGTAAAATGTCAAGATATGTTAGGGTGATCCCCCTGCCTCAAGATATGATTCAAGGGCATATTCCCCCATAATAAATCTCGAGGTCCCACACACTTGGTTCTATGTCGATTGGACTAGCTCAAGTAACAAAGGAAAATAATCCCCCGAGAGCTTACACTCTGTGTAAACATTTTAGTGATGATTTCAGAGATCAGGTTGGATCAAAGGATGAATAATGTATGCATTCAATTTAAAATGGGTCCAAAAAATTGAATTGAAACAATATATAAGTATAACGAAGATGAAAAAAACTATGGAAGTGCGGGGAGCTCTGAGACAACTTGATTGATTTTAGCAGTGATCGTTGAGGAGCATGACTGTGAAGATTAAGAGCATTAATATGTTGGTTTCAAGATGATAAAGAACATAGAATTGGGACAAATATTGTTTTTTGTATACAAAGATCAAAAGAGAGTGTTTTATGGGGTGTTATAACAAGGAATATGCAATTTTGGGTATTCTAAGGGACCACACACTTGTTTTTTGAATTGAATTTTTAGGGAAATGATTGAAAGGTATGGTGACATAAACTTTAGAAGAGTAATTTCGATGCACATGAGCACAATTAAGGTATAAGGATTGCAACAATAATAACAAAAAAATATTAAGAATATCTGGTACAATTATGATATTTTTGTACAATTGTAACTATGTTCTGGAAGCCTTTGAAAGACTATTCTTAATCAAGAAGAATAATATAAATGCATTACAATAATTTCTTATGAACAAATGAAAAATTTAGGGTGGCAGGGTGGAGTAAGAAAATATTGGTGCCTACAAACTACTCTTTGATTATGATTGGTACATTTTTGGTATAACCAACAACAAGCATAAATCCTAACTATGTTGTAAAACCATATCAGAATAAAAAGTAATTAAAGTACACAGTAATAATTCACCCCCCCTCATAGTACTATCAAACATTTCAACACAAAAACTTGTTGTCCTAGTTCTCAACAAAAATTCACCCTTGAGATGGGGCTACAAATCCAAAAGAGATGGTGTTCCCTAAGGATGAAAATGTCCCCCTCTCAAAATTCAATTCCCCACAACTAATTGCAGTCCACCAAATATCTTCCCTGCAACCTATACAACCCAAGGGATGGAATATCCCTTCATTTCTTAGAGTCTCTCAGGCCTTTCAACTCACCTCCAAGGATTTCAACACAGGTTGGACATGAAATCTCCCTGTTGGGACCTCATGAAGTATACAGTTCCAATAATAATTCTCCCAACAACAAAAATATTTCTTCTCTTGAAAATTTTTGAAAATAATGTTGTTTACAGGCTCACAACCTCTTCCGACAATATTGTATCTCCATAAAGCTACCAAACATGCCCACAATAGATACCTTCAAGTTTCAAAACTCCCAACTCCTCTGTTGTCTAGAAAACTCCATGTAAAAATTGATCTCCATGAAAAAACATGAATTTGTAATTCTGCCTCTCTACTCATGTGAATTTCCTCTCTTTCTCTTTCTTTCTTGAATTACACTATCCCCCAAGCTAATTGTACTCATCCCCCATGCTCTCAATTACTATGAGATGTGACTTGTCACACCCACACTCTTACACGAATTCAATGATTGAGCCCTAGAACACTCAACAAACAATAGAAGGTTCAAAGTAAGGATAGTTTAGAAACAAATTTGTTTGGGTTTAATAAACATGGGTAAACTCTCCCCCTTTGACCCATTTCTTCTCTTGTGGAAACTATGCCCTAAAATATCTGTCCATCTCCATTTGGAGTTGGAGATAACCTTTATTCTTTACATTCAATTTACATCATTTACATACTACATCGCTTGACCCTTAGCCATATTTACAACATACATCACTAGTTTGGTGTTTAAAAATGGAGTTGTCACATTCCCCTTCCCCTACAAATTGCACTCTCCTTAGTGCACATAACCATAAAATTTACATATCGACATATCTATAAAAATGTTACATCAAAATACTTGATAATTTCACAACTTAATTACTGAAGAAACAATTCCAACCAACAACTATCTTTTCCCATCAACCCACACATAAGTTGGACAAGAAATATTAGAGTTGTGGATCTAGGAAATCCAACTACCAAAATGGATTCTTCATTAACTTATGTACAAATTGTTGGTCACTATAATTGCTTAATTAATTTCAAACAACCAAGTGAAACATAAATTATCAACCCAGGGAAGTCTTTTGTTTCAAAGATAGTTGCGCACTGTGTATGCTCAA
>JZKD02S0150223.1:358980-373692 GCA_000966675.3 Picea glauca
TTGCAGAGATTTATCATCAGAAGATTGTTATGATTTTCTTTTATGTCTTGTTTGTCCTGTAAAACACTTCAAGAAGCAACATAGCTGATCGTTTACGAGAAGCTTAAGGACTAAATGGTGTGAATTTCTTCCTCCAAACAGCTTAAGAAGTCATCCTACACAGGGCAAACTTGGAGCGTTTCCAGGTCAATTAGTCTTGTATTTATTGTTTATGTAGTTCAATATAAATGATAGTTTAGTTAGATTTATATTACATTGTTTAATTTCAGTAGTTTGTATTTCCTTTTCATAAAATATAAAAATCCAAAAAGAGATTCATGACTGTCTTAGGGAAAAATACATATGATTTTTGCAGGTTTTAATCAAATATGTAGGTTGTCTATAGTGTATATTTGTGAATAAGGAATATTATAGCTGATAATTAGATAGTTGATTTGAGTTATTATAATCATAATTAGTATTTTGTATATATAATAGTTAGTAGTTTATAGTTAGATTAGTGTAGTTAGTTTGGTTTTCTTTATTAGTTTCTAGTTTCCTTTATTTTAGTTATTTTCTTGTATTCAGTTATAGTTTAGTAAGATTTCTTAGCTCAGATCATTTCTCTTCGGTTTTCATAGGAGACCTTAGAGAAGCCAACGGAGCCGTTAAACTCGTCAAGGTGGTCCATTCCAAACGGCTTGGGTTATTTAGACAACCCCGGACCAGTTCCACTCTCCCAGTTGACGGACGATCAATTTCGCCCGTCAACAGGTTGTTCAATATATACTTCTTCTTCAAATGCTCCATTCATAAAGGCTATCTTTACATCCATCTGATGTAGATTCCATCCCATGGAAGCGTCAAGAGATATGATAGCTCTGATGAAGGTATACCTTGACACTGGAGCGAAGGTTTCGACATAATCTTCTCCCTCCTCCTGGGATAACCCTCTGGCCACGAATCTTTCCTTGTATTTATCCACGCTTCTGTCTGCTGCATGTTTGATCTTGTATACCCATTTTGAGGTTACCACTGATTTTTCTTTGGGTCTGGGTACAATTTCCCATACTTCATTTTTCATAATGGATTGATGTTCTTCCGCCATAGCTTCTTTCCATTGTCCCTTTTGGATTGATTCTTTAAATGTGGTGGGTTCTTAATCTAGAAGCTTCATCATGTATGCTACATAACTTGCGAATCTTTTCGGTCTTTTACTCTTCCTGGATGTTCCTTATGGAACCTTGATTCTTTCTGCGTCTTTTAATGTAGATTCAAACCAAGATGGTCATTTCTTCATCTTTGGTACGATATCTGAATCAATGTTTTCACTTGGATCCATAGGATGATCAGGTTGATCCTTTTCGTCATTTTCATTTTCTCTGTTTTCTTCATTGGGTTCTTCAAGATCTTCTTCTTCTGTAATTTCTTCGATGGATTTCTTGACGACCATCCTTTCATTGAACGTTACATCTCTCCTAACTTCTATCTTGTGTTGTTCTGGAATATATATTCTATAGGCTTTGGATGAATCACAATATCCCACGAATATCCCCTTCTTTCCTGAGGGTTCTAGTTTATTCCTTTTGTCTTTGGGAATATGAGAGTAAATTGGACATCCAAATATTCTTAGGTTTTCCACGTTAGGTTTCTTACCTGAGAAGGCTTCTTCTGGTGTCATGTCCTTCAATATATGATGAGGGCTTCTATTCTGTACATATATTGATATCATTGTTGCTTCTCCCCATAAGAACATGGATAGACCTTGATCATTCAATAAGGATTTTACGGTTTCTTCGATAGATCTATTCTTTCTTTCTGCTACACCATTTTTTTGAGGATTATGAGGAACGATCATCTCCCTCCTAATCCCTATTGATTTATAGAATGCAACGAACTCCTTCGAGGTGTATTATCCTCCATTATCTATTCTTAATGTCTTAATCTTCTTGTTCGTGAGGTTTTCTATTTCTGCCTTGAATTCTTGGAACTTGTTGAATACTTCATCTTTTTATTTCAGTAGGTATAGCCACGTCTTTCTTGAATAATCATCTATGAATATTATGTAGTAAAGAGATCCTCCTAGAGATCTGAATGGCATTGGACCGCAAACATCTGAGTGTATTAGATCTAGGATTTCCTTGGATCTATTGTTTCTTCTTGGGAAAGGTTTCTTGATATTCTTCCCAAGGGCACATCCCTTGCAGATTCCTTCCTGTGTAGATTTCAATTCTAGTATTCCTTCAACCATTTTTCTGAGAAAGGGTAATGCTTGATAATTTATATGAGCGTACCTTCTATGCCAAAGCTCATGAGGTTTGACTTCGTTATGTACTAGAGCTTATTCATTTTGTTCTAGTAGTCTATACATATTTCCTTCATGACTTCCAATAACCCTAGCATCCTCTATGCTGGAATCCTTATGCCATGATAACACCTTTCCATCCATGAAGGCTATTATGTTTCCTTTGTCTTCTAAAAATGATATTGATACAAGATTCTTTTCTAAACCAAGTACATATAAAACATTTCTTAAGTGAACATGATTACCTGATTCCAACTTGGTAGAGGCTTGTCCAAATCCTTCGATGGGGTAAGTGCTTTTGTCTCCAAGATCCACTTTGTATGATGTCTTTCTCTCATTTAGATTTGAGAGTCTGGCTTGATCTCCCGTCATGTTCCTGGAAGCTCCACTATCGATTATCCACAATTCATCTTCAATCGTCCCAGTAAGTGTTGAGTAGTGAAAAAGACTGATTGTTGCACACATGTGTTTGATTGACTGGTAACTGGTCATGCCTTGATCCAAAACTTCAACTTTGTCATTTTTGTCTTCTGAGAGAGCCAAGAGGTGCGTTGGTTTAGGGCACATCTGAATATCTTCTTCTTGAGTGAGATGCTCCATCACAAGGTGTTGAATCAGATATTTAGGGTTTCTGCAACTGCTTCTGCTAGTAACCCTAGCTGCAGTGTTTTGGAAGTTGCTCCTGCTAGTAACCCTAGCGACAGTTCCTCAACGAGCTCAATATCCTAGCAGCTATGTTTCCTTCCAACATTTTAGGCTGAATGAAGGGGGTGTGGGACCATAGCCTATTAGAATATAGAAGATTGTGCTCGTCTTACCATTGACGATACCCTCGTCACCCAACCATAGGCCAAACCCACCCTCCGAGCACCTTGACTTTGACAGAAAAGCGAATCCTGGTAGTAATCCAATAGCCAAGAGAGGCTAATGCACCAAGAAAGAATAGAAACCAAGCTGATCAGATAATCCCACCCAGAGGTTAGCGCACACCTTCACATAAACTTGTGCACAAGTTGCTACTGCACCTGTGTAGATCCAGTTCTCTTTGCAACTGCTGAGATGTGTATAATGAGAACTGGTGCCATGTATTTATAGTAGTTTGGGCAGTTTTACTAGGGACGACTTCTCCTTCTAGGTACTAATAAATTCATTTTAAATATATTTCTACAGTCGACAACTTGTCTAGGGTTTCCTTCATTTCTTTGCTTCCTTCCGGAATATTCTAATCTCATCATAGGTCACAATAGAGGTTCATACCTCCCGAAGCTACCATAATATTAACAAATTATTCATTAAATTTATCGTGTTTTAAGATCAAAATGTTATAATTTATATAAATTTAATGGTTTTTCAAAATTTCAATAAGCATTTATAGCTACATCAATCCTCTAATAGAGAAATACTCAATTATCAAATAAATATAATGATATTTCATCATATCTAACAAGATAATGCTTTTCCATATAAGTATGTGTACTCATTTGTATATAGGAACGGGTCTCCATCCTCTTACGAAAGAGATTAAATTGATACCAGGGTAGTGTCTCATCTCATATATGGGATTAAGGTTCAATGCTACTAAAAATAAAATGACCCCACTAGAAGTAGCTTCAGTGATAACCACAAAGGATATTGATTTTCTTGAGAATATTTTCTATGATGAAAATGTCTTTTGGTCTTGGAGAAATACCTAACACTACTTTTATTTCTTATGAGCTTATATTCCTGAGATGTAAGGAAAGATGTTAAGGGCCCAAAACCCATAAACATTTGGAAGCAATGAAATTCTATCCCCTTACGAATGACCAATGGATTATTTTAGGGGCCATAGTTTTCCTTGAATATTGGTGATGAGCCAATTAATAACTAAGTTATGATAAATTTTGTCCCTCTCCAAAAAAGGATAGTAGTCAATAATAACTTTCCTTGTTATCGGGGATCAAATTTAAAAAGTAAGACATCTTTCAAATTTGAAAGAATATTATTTGATTAACCCCTTTATCCCCTTACAAATGACCAATGGGTTATTTTAGGGGTCATGGTTTTCCTTGAATAATGGTGATGAGCCGATTAATCACTAGGCTATGATAAATTTCATCACTTTTCAAAAATATAGTAGTCAATAATAATTTTCCTTATTACCATGGATCAAATTTGAAAAGAAAGTCATATTTCAAATTTGAAAGGATATTATTCCATTACTAAAATAAATAATGATTCTCATTGAAAAAAAGAAAAGAAAAAAATGGAGATTTGTTTCACCAAAACAAATGCAAGACTTGATAATACTCCTTATCCTTATCTTGATATTCAAGTTAAACTGTGTTATCTCTTTTTATCACTTTACTTACACATATGTAAAAACTTGATCCCTTATAATGCAAACAACCATTAAAGGTTGAAACATATTATATTCACATACATGCACACTAAATTTTCAAATATAATTATAAAACAAGTTAACTTATGTTTCATGGTTTGCGAAGAGGAAAACATTTCTCTATTGTGAAGATGAATGAAAAATAATGATATTCTTCTATCCAAACAACTACCACATAAATCTCAAAACATTGTTTGCATTTCCTTATTGAATCTTCAAAAGAAAGGAATATATAATGCTCTAGAGATATATTTTATACTTGAATGAAACAATCTTTAGTCTAACATGATCAAAGGTCAATTGCATACATAAGTGGGTAATTATAACTAATCAATTATATATTAATGATGTTTTGATATCCAATTTTAGGAGCTCTAAATATAATGGTCAAGTGGAAGATTAATGAATTTTTGATATCTAATTTTGAGATTGAGAAGGTTATCATAACAAATAATGGTTAAATGGAAGATTAATAAAGTTTTGATATCAAATTTTGACACTAGCTAGGTTTTCATCAAAACTTATGGTTGTTGAAATACATAAAACGCTATTATTAACAAGTTCTTGATGAGATGTCATTCTAAGCTTGTAAATATGTTTTAATTATAAAAATATAAATTACATTCATATGAAAAAATATTTCTAATGACACAAACTTGAAATCAAGTTCCTACTTTATCAACCAAAATCTCTCTAAAATTTTATTTAAAAACTTACAAATCTACATGAAAAAAAAATAAAAACATTGCAAAAACGAGTGGAAAAAAATATTGAAAAGAAAAAACATTTTATTGACACTATACTTTTGTCAATGTACACGACCAACTACATGGGAAAGTCTCTTGAGAAAGTTTTTACAAATGATGTAAGAAAAGTGTCCTGATGCATATCTATGACAATCTATGAAAAGTAAATTTCAAAAGGAATCTAGTATGTACACATCAATAAACGCATCAAACTAACTGGCCGCTTATGGAGATAGTAGGACAAGATATTATAAAGATTATACGACAAGTATTATTCGTTCTTTAGTAGGCAACTAAACAAAATATAATAATGCCGAGCAACATCAAATGCGCTGTATCAAATATAATAATGCCGAGAAACACAGCACTGGTAGCATCCGTGTTTTATAAGAGATTGGACAAAAAAGATTCTAACTTCTTTCCAACTTCGAGAAAAAGACAATTCTGAAATTGTTGAGTTGATTAAAGTTATTCTCGTATTTCACATGGATTTATCTTATAATCACATTAATAAACAGAGAGATGGTTCATATTTAACAGTTTTGCAGGAAGCGTGAAGCTAAAATATAGAGTGGTCCAATGGTTTGCTTAAAACGAAAGTTGCATATCCAAAATAAATATTCTCTCCTTTGGATTTTAATTTTTAATGAAAGTTGCGTATCCGAAGAATATATTGCGGCACGTAATCATAGTTTTCCACAGATTCGGGACTGCTAGAGGAAATTATAGTTACAGGCCGCCGATCTGGATATGGATATATATATCTGTATAACTATCTCACAGATTGTTCTATAATAAAAATTGTACTTCAAGAAATTAGGTTATGGGGGAATACAGAGCTATCAGAAATATTACAGGGACTTACAATGTGACTGCACCTTCACCATGGAGGTCACCAGTTCCATTTCTGTTGGGTGGAGTGGGTTTCATGATCGCATTGACTCTTGCTTTTATCATTCTGGCTTGCTCCTACGTGAAGGATTCCTATGGTTCAAACTCCGAAGAAAATAACAGATTAGAGCAGAGTCGCCAATCAGATGCTGAGTATGGCGACAAAATCGAGACGGTGAAGAATATAATGCCGTCTGAACGTCCAGAGGAACAGCACGAAAAAATAATTGTAATCATGGCGGGCGATGTCACGCCAACTTTTATGGCTAACCCAGCTTCTGTTTCTGCGATATGAAAGCGCCAGGACGCGATGAATTCATAGCAGTTTCATAGGAATTACATGTGAGAGAAGAAAGCCAAAAAAAAATCAAAATTTATATAAATATTGGTCGCCATATATTAAAATTTTGGTTCAGCTGGATTTTCTGTTCATTTTGTATTTCCTTTCAAGCGTTAATTTTAGTATCTGAGCATGTGAAGCAATGTTTTAATGATACAAATTCGCACGAAGCCTAATACCCAAGGACATAATGAATGAAAGAGTTTGTTGAATTTTTTGAAGTCTTGTTTATGTAACCATTTTGTAGAGTTATATGGAACAAACTCTTCTTTAGTCACCTTTGATACTTATCACGTTATCCATTTATGCCCATAGCTTGGAATTGTATGTATAGAGTATTACCAAATGGTTTACTGTTTTCACATCTCCTTTTCATAATGTATGCTTACTAAGTCTCCTGTTTTGCAGAACTTGTCAAGTTAAGTATTAAAGCATAACCTCATGAAAACCATAGATTTAAAAAAAATATTGTCTTCTAGAATGGATTTCAGCATCATTGACTATCTCTTTGGACTTCATTTGTAAACATGACTTTATACCCTTGTGTAGGAATATAGTCCCTTAAGGTTGATTTTTTACATTGAACTATTTCATCCTCTTCCTCTGTAATATAAACATGACTTGCCTTTAATTTCGTTTTATAGACTTGCGGTTGCTTACATTCCAGTGCTTCTCACCTTAAGAGTCCTTAAGAGTTTTGTGTGTTATTATTTTGCTACCAATTAATAGTAAGTTCTAGGTCTACACTTAACCAAATTATAAGTACCCATCCCTTGGAGAGAAATTAATAGTAAGTTCGAGGTCTACACTTAACCAAATTATAAGTACCCATTGCTTGGAGAAAGGCAATGAGATCATTGGGTAACTACTTGTATACATCGTCAATCCCAACACATGGATCACAACCTATTTAACATTTTGTCCATTACATATCCTCCAAACCAGATACTTACCAAAAAGTGAAAAACACTTGGATCACAACCTATTCAACATTTTGTCCATTACATATCCTCCAAACCAGATAATTCCCAAAAAGTGAAAAGGATTAAACAATGGCCTTCCATTTTTGGAAGGGCTCCTGAATTTGTCCTTTGCCTTATGTTGAACATACCCAGTTTTCACCATAAAAAAACCTGCTTTTCAATCAAGATTGGAATCAACCCACAAAGGGATACCGAATTTCTCGTTTTGCCTTATGCTGCACCCATTTTCACCTTAAAAAACACAACCTTCTTTCCAATCAAGATTGAAATCAACCTACAAATTTTCTCAATAGATCTCAAATACCCTAAACTCTTGAAACCAACCGGGTGAGTAATCCCGGGACCCGAGAGCTTTGAGGACCAAGAAACCCAAATGATAAATACAGTCTGTTTTATTTATCGCCTATTTAATAGAGTCACAATACTATGCAGAGTTTGCAGCTTTAATTGCAACAAACATAAGATTGTTGGACATGAAAGGGAGCAGCCTCTGTTTTTTTCTTAATTAGAACAAAGTTTCCAAGCAATTCACATTGGAATCCTTGGTTAAACGGTGCAGAGCAACAGGCATAGGGTGATAACAATGTCAGAGAGGCATAGAAGAAACAATAAACAGAGCAAGAACCGGAATGCAGGAACAAAATGTCTAACTAGACTAAACTGGACAGCTAGCAGATAGGAAGACAAACAGAGTTAAGAATAGGGAGAGTACTCCAACACTCCTCCTTAATCTCAGCTGTTACATTTATTGGGATTTACAATGCTCAAATGTTGTTTTTGATATTCAAAAACATTTTTTCCTAAAGCTTTTGTAATGATGTCTCTAGTTGATCTCTCTAGCCACAGAATTGAAGAGAAATATCTTCATTATTGACAAGCTTTCCGATGAAGTGAACTCAAATGTCAATGTGTTTGTTTTTCTTGTGAAATACATGGTTCTTTGACAATGCGATGACCGAGTTGTCCCACAAAATAAGAGTTGGCTCATTTTCCATATGTGCCAATTCTTTCAAGAATTTTATTAGCCATACAACTTGACATGATGTTGAAGTTGCAGCAACATACTCAGTTGAAGATATTGCAACTATAGGTTGTTTATTTAATTCCAATTAAATCAGATTAGTACCCAAATGAAAAACATAACCAGATTTTTTTTCCTATCATCAATGCTTCCTACAAAATCACTATGTGTGTAACCTGCAAGTGAGCAATATTCAGAATTTTTGTATCACAAACCATAGTTAAGTGTCCTTGCAACATACTTTAATATTGGTTTTCCAACTTTCCAATGAGAATCCTTAGGGATTCCATAAATATTGAAACAAATCTTGTTGAAAACATTGTATTAGGTCTAGTTGCATTGCATTGAAGTACATGAGACTACTTACTAGCCTCTTATATAAAGTTGAATCAATTGTTGAACCTTCATATTGTTTACTTAATTTAGTTCCTAGTGCAATATGAGTTTATGTTGGCTTGCATGTATCCATTCTAATTCATTTTAGAATGTGTGTAGCATACTTTTGTTGACAAACAAAAATACCATGAGCAAATTGTTCATCTTCGATTCCCAAAAAATATTTCATAAGTCCAAGATTAGTCATCTCATACTTTGTTTTCATGGCATCTTTAAATTATTTTAACATCAGATTTCCTATATAAATCATATCATCAACATAAAGGCAAACATAAGTATTTTACCTTCATGATCTAATTTTGTATACAGAGTTGGTTCATTGATATTCCTGTTGAATCCACTATTGATAAGATAAGAGTCAATCTGGTTGTACCATGCTCTTAGAGCTTCCTTCAAGCCATACAAGGCTTTCTTGAACTTGTACACTTTGTCCTCTTGTCCCTCCACTTGAAAATTAGGTGGTTGATCCACATACACTTTTTCTTGCAAAATTTCATTCAAGAAGGATGACTTTACATCCAATTGGAGGAATTTCCATTGGTTCTGATCTGCAGTAGCTAAAATGGTCCTTAATGTGTCTAACCTTCCTACAGGAGCAACTTTATCACCATAATCTATGCAAGTTTGTTGAGAGAATCCTTTGGGAACTAGCATTCCCTTATGTTTTGTAGATTTTAACCTTGTACAATATTTACTGCAAACTGAGTATAACAACATAAAAGATACAATGAAAATTACAAACATTACACAGATATTTTTCCCCTGGAAACCCAAACCAGGAAAACCAACAGATTCTATATTCATTCATAGTGATACATTGTTTACAGTACAATATACATATAGGAGCAGCAACATCCAAAACCCTAACCCAATGACCCGGATTAGTCAACAACACTAATTCCTTAATGGGAAATAGAAATCCATCGGCAAAAAACCACCCAACAATGGACACAAAAATCGAGGCAACACAAAAAACGAGGCAAAATGTGACATGTTTCCTGAGGCAAAAAAAAATCTTGGGGGCACTGCCCCTGAACCCCCACGCAGGGAAATTTTTCCCCACTGCACCCCCAAGGGGGGGCCTAACAGCCCCCCCTCAAACACCCCTGCGTGCCCCGCACAACACAGACACTACTACTGGTGCAAAGAATATAACACATACCCAACATGTTTCTCTATCTTTCCTTTTTCATTTACTTTTTTCTTGTACACCCACTTGTTACTTATGTTGGATTTGTCTATTGGAAAATCAACAAGATCCCTAGTCTTGTTCTTTTCTATGGCTTCAATTTATTTATTCATGGCTTCTACCCAGTGTTCCTCTTTGACTGCTTCTTCAAAGAAGGTTGGTTGATAGGATAGAAAGGAAGAATGACGTCGCTATTCAAAGTCATTATTCTATTGATAAATTCCCCTTAACCTCCTTGTTCGTTGATTTTCTACTGAGGGGGGTGATTCACTACTGGAAGAATAACCATTTCCATTTTTTCTTATTTTATTTATACATGTAGCCTTGGCAATCTTGGTGGATGAACTTGTTGTTCTAAACTTTATGGTTGATCATCAATTTGCTGTAGTGGATTTTGGTTATCCATTGTCTCATTTTCTTGGTCATTCCATGTTTTTTTCTCAAGGAATTTTCCATCGTTTTTGACAAAAGGTTTCTTGGTGACTAGATTATAATGTTTGTAGGATTTTGAATGTTCACTATATCCAATGAAGATACATTTTTCACTTCTAATATCAAGCTTCATTCTCGGTTCTTTAGGGATATGTGCAAAAGCAATGCATCCAAAAAAAATTGCTGTGAGACACATTTAGCCTAGTTCCACTCCATTCCTCTTGAGGTACTTTATCCTTGAAACTTGTAATTAGATATTTATTCAGGATGTACATTGAGCATGAAAATGCCTTAGTGCAATAATAATTCGACAAGTTCTTCACACCGAGGAAATCTTTTTCCCATGTTCATGATGATCTAGTTCTTTCTTTTAGCCATTGCATTATGCTATGGAGTATATATGGTTGTGGTCTACATTATTATGCACTGTTTTCTACTAAAATATGCAAATTATTTTGAGTTGTTTTCTCCTCCTCCATCTAACCTTTCCATCTTCACATACTTTCCACTTTGTTTTTCTTTTTCATCTTTTTCATCTTTAAAATTTGACAAGGTATCCGATTTATTTTTAAGAAAATAAATCCATATTTTCCTGCTAAAATCGTCAATAAAGATCTGAAAATAAAAACTACCATTGATTGATTATGTTTGCATCGGTCCACAAAGGTCTATGTGAACCAATTCTAGATGATTTTTTGCTCTATGGGAGGATGATAGAAATTTGTCTCTCTTATTCTTTCCAAGTATACAAATTTAACATGGAATATCATGTTCATTTAAAACAGAAATACCTTTAACCATTTAATGTTTTCAGAGAAGAATTAAACTCTTAGAAGGAATATGACCAAACCTAACATGCCATAAAAGAGTCTCATATTTGTTTGACACATTTTGGGCATATGATAGGGATAAAATAGCATTCCTCAAATTCAATAGAAACATTATTTTCTTAGTCATTTGTATTTTTGCAATAAGTTTCCTACTGGGAGATTTGTCCAAAATTAAGCATGTTGATCATTTGAATAAGACATCATAACCATGCTCCATCAATTTTCCTACATTTATCAAATTGTGTTTCAGGTTTGGTACATAGTGGACATCATGTATGTATTTCTTCTGATTGTATCTGGATAAAATAGATACAATTCCTTTTCCTAGAGATTTTACTTTTGAATCATCACCAAGCATTATTTCAGATTTAATAGAAGTATCCATGCAAGAAATTAGATCTTTGTTACATGTCATGTGATTGTTGCAACCATTGTCTAGCAACAATAGGTCCTTGGAGTGACCTTGTTCATATGTATGGCATGATAGAAACATTGCTTCAGATGATTCTCTTTTATTGTTTGAGACATTTTCTCTTCCTTTGTTCTAATCTTATGGCTTCTTTCTACATTCATACTCACAGTGGCCATACCTTCTACAATAATAGCATTGAATTCTAGACTTTTTTTTTCCATTTTCTCCCTCTTCCTCTTTCATTATGTGAGTCCTCATACTTCTAATGTTGTTCCTTTATCTTTTTGTCTTCTAGATTCTTATTACCTTTGCCTCTTCCTCTTGGATTTCTCCCTCTATTTCCTCTTCCTTTGACTCTATTGAAGGAGTTTCGAGTCTTGAAAGCATTGTTGTGCTTGTTTTTCCACTTGTGTGAGAAAAACTAGAGCACTTTACTACCTTGTTAGACTAACAGGATAATAAAGAAAATGGCAGTTGATTAGTGGATCAACAATGGAGTAAACAAGAAAAGAAAGAAAAGAAAAACAAAACAAAACTAAGAATGCATGAACTTCAAATGAAAACTCAAAATGGAACGAGGAATAGCTATCAATGGAAAGTGGTATTTAAATTGAGAACACTTAGGAAAAATGCAGAGAATTATGAGTCCCCTCTTCCTCCGTGGGAGGGACCTTGAGGTCCCCAATATAGAGTGCTTCCTGTTCTAACATTGGAGTGACAATGGTGAAGAATTACTTGCTAAAATTCTCAAGAAGTGAGAAGGTAACACTTGATATGGATGAAAGAATAGCTCTAGGAGAAATATGGATTGTCGAGAAAAAATTGACCAACATAACAATACATCAAACTCTTACTTTGTTTGCATGCCCCAATCTAGTAATTATTGGCTTCATGCAAGCTTTTACATAACTAGTTCATAGTGTGAATATGGGCCCTTTGTAGGTACTGCCTAGTTTATAAATGGCCCCAAGGATATATTTTGACTTGATTTGGGAATCTTGTCATGATATACCTCGGGATGGAAGTGGGTGAGGCCCGAACAAAATCATTGATGCATCATTTTTCATCTGCACAGGTTTCTATGGAGACAGTCATGTAATTTGCACATATTCATTTGTGTTGGGCTACACACATGTGCCTGTGCAACCCTTTAAGAGTCTGCACAAAAATTCAGGGAGCCATTTCTATAATTTTCTTTTACTTGTTGAGTGAAGCTTGTTAATGTTGGAGGCATGTTGGTTGGTATTTTGCACTGGTACTTTATTAAGCCATTTTCTGTATTATTTTGAACCATTTTTCAATGATATCAAATGCCCCTTGATGTGTGAGGTGAGGAGCATACATGCAATCGAAATACATCATTGTTTCTTTGTCTTGTGAAGTCATTATGTAGAAGAGTAGAAAACAATATAGAGGGGACTATAAGGAAAATCCATTGGAGGGAGAGGGGAGCATTATTGGAATTGAACTTTCTCCAAATAGGATAAAAATATTTGTACAAATGAGGAGGGTATTCCCCATGCTCATGTCATGAAACCATAAATGTATGACTATAATTGATTTTTTTGTTGAAGTGTATATCAACAACGCCCTCGGGGGATCAATAACAACAGATGACATTTATGATGATTGAACTGCCTCTGAATCATGAAATGGACAACTGTGTGATGTTTCTATGACACAGAAGCATTAATTTCCTATAAAATTTATAGGTCTTCATCTACTATGGAAAAATGCAATGGTCTCATAGTAATACCCACCACAACATGAAACTATGCGGAGGTCGAATGTTATGGGGGTCAACAAAATCAGAAAGCAATGGGGGTCAACAGATTGTTGAGTACGAATGTTATGAGTGTGGGGGCCCCATTGGTGGGTTTTGGTATTAGGTAGATGAATGGAGGATGAACTTACAAATGGGAAACTGATGTTTTATTATATGGAGGGATAATGCAAATGTGAAGGTGCATTTAATGTAACCAGAATAATGTGATTTTGGAGTCTCAAATGAGAAGGTTAGAGATATTATGAGAAAAAACATGAGGTTCATTCTATGAAGTGAAAAACTATCAGTACTCCCGATCCTAGGGGTAAGAACAACATCAATGTCAATTTTCCAAGGAAAATTATCCATGGGATGACTCATGTGGGTGGGATTGCTACCGATTGACAATACCAAAAATGAAATGGAGAGGATGGTACTGCAGAGCTCGATATGGTGATCCTAAAGGTGAATGTTAGAGGATATGACTGAGAAATGCAATTGTGCTCAGAGGGAATAAGGAATTTCCAGTTTCAAACATATACCTGAAGGGGCCATAGGATGGCCTGAATGGAATGGGTTGTAAATATTCATAAGAAGTACATGCACACAAAAACAAAATACTCGACATGAAAAATATATTATGATAAAGAACATATGATAATTATTTGATAAAAATGATAGTGAGCACATGTACATGTCCTTGAGGTATTTGAATGACATAAGAAAAGGATGATACCAATGTGTAGATGAGAGTGTCAGGATTTTTCTTTCATGAACAATGTGAAAATGGATCTCATGGGCTTCTATACATGGGTTTCGAAGTTTGGGAGGGGGGCATATATATGGGTGTGGGGCCCACAATGGCACCTAATTTGTAATGACAATGGTGGAGCTATGGTATGCTTGTTTGGACATGTTTGTGAGCTTTCATATGTTAAGCCCTAATATTGGCTCATTACCCCTTAATTGGGGCATATTATATTAGTAATGTTATTTTATTTATGTTGGCTTTAGGCCATTAGTTGTAATTATACCTCCTAGTC
>JZKD02S0150223.1:382821-398759 GCA_000966675.3 Picea glauca
TTTGGCTCCATGGGGGATAGAGTCGTCCCTGTGATGCTCTAAGAACTCTTTTGCAGATTTAGTGCCTTTGCTGTTGGGCTATGGAGTCATTTATTAGTCCGAAAAACAAAAACAAGAGCAATATTTACAAAACAAAATGAAAGAGCCGACTACAGCTTACAGAAAACACTTTTTTAGGAAATGCCCATTAACTGGGCTGCTAAAAACTTCTTTGCTTTCCAGATCCTGCAACCTGTAAGTGTTGTTTGAAAATACTTCAAGGATCTTGAAAGGCCCAAACCAGAGGGCATCAAATTTACCGTGTTTGCCCTTTTCCTGCCTGGGTGCATCCCATTTGAGCACCAGGTCACCCTGTTTGAATTCTTTCTTTCTGTTCTTCCTGTCAAAGGCCCGCTTGACCTTCTGCTGATGATTGTAGGCTCTATCCATGACCTGTTCTCTGATCTATTGCACTTCCACCACCTGATGAATCCTTCTGAGTACATGATTAGGTTCTCCTTCAAGGACCTGGAGGAAATTTTCCACAGGTAAGGCAAGCTGAGTGGGGAAGATGACCTTTATTCCGTAAACAAGTTGGAAAGGTGAGAGACCCAGGGATTTCTTGGTCGTCACCCGATCGGCCCAGGGAGAAAATTTGAGCTTTGAGTCCCAGGCCTTTTGATTGTCCTCCAATAGCTTTTTGATAAGCTTGATCAGGCTTTTATTGGAGGACTCTGCCAGTCCGTTTCCTTGAGGATAGTATGGAGTAGAGTGAACCAATGAAATCCCAAATTGTTCACAAAATTTGATCAGAGGCTCAGACCTGAAGGGGGAGGCATTGTTAGTGACAACCCTCCTTGGGCAACCAAATCTGGCTATGATGTCTTCCAAGAGGCTGATGATTACTTTGTGAGAAGTGCTCCTGGTGGGGACAACCTCTATCCACTTGGTGAAATAATCGGTTGCAGTGAGGATCCATCTGTGTTAGCCACTTGAGGGAGGATGAATCTCTCCGATGAAATCCAATCCCCACTGCTGAAAAGGTGTTGCAACTACTACAGGTTTTAATGGCAGGGATTTGAGTTGCTGCTTACCTGAGAACTTCTGCCATTTAATGCAATCCCTGACTTCTCTGCAAACATCAGTAAATAAAGTAGGCCAGTAATATCTAGCCCGGAGGATTTTGTGGGCTGTGGTCTTCCAAAAATGATGCCCCCCACAGAGACTGCTGTGAAAATCAGACATCACCTTCTGAGCTTGTAGCGGGTCTAGGCATCTTAACAGTATTCCCAGAGGGTCTCTCCAGTACAATGCTCGGTCAATGAGACAATACCTGACCGCTTTGAGCTTCAAAGCTCTGGCCCTACTCTTTCCTAATCCGTCAGGGGGCTTTAATTATTGCAGAAAATACAAGATATCCCTGTACCAGGGACATGATGCTAGGGGTATAATGATCTAAGAATTCCTGTTGGATGACTCATCTTTCTCGTTGATGAAGTTAATCCCCAGAGTCTTGAAATTGGATTCAGCCAGCAATATGGCCAAACCTTGCCCCTTTATCAACTTGGTGGGCTTAATCTCTAGGTCAAACTCCAGGATCTTGGCGATCCATTTACCCCTTCTCCCGTCTATGTCAGGCTATATAAGAATGTCCTTCACAGAGGCTGAAGGGACATATGCAGTGATTTTTGAATGCAAGACATAGACTCTGAAAGCCTTGAGGGCTTTCACCAGGGCATAGGCTTGCTTCTCCATGATCTCGTATCGGAGCTCTGCATCTCTCAGTGCCTTGCTAAAGAAGGCAATAGGCTGCTCTTGTCCTTGATTATTTTTCTACAGTAAGACTGCTGCTACTGTATCAAAAGAAGCAAAAAAAAATATCCGAAAATCTTCGAAATAATCGGGACTGATTAGTACAGGTGCCTCAGTCAGTGCTTTCTTCATTTGCGTGAAAGATTCCCTGGATTCAGTAGTCCACTTTATTTCATGGCCCTTCCTGAGCATGGCTGTGATATGTTTCACCAGCTCAACGAAGTTTGAGACGAATCTCCTCAGAAAATTAATCTTCCCCAAAAATGCCTGAACTTCCTTCTTAGACCTGGGAAGTGGCAGGGCCTGAATCACCTCCACCCTGCTTGGGTCAATCCTTACTCCCTCTGCTGACACTATGTGACCTAATAGTTTTCCCTCCTGCATAGAAAACAGTGATTTCTTGGGATTTAATGACAGGCCATACCTCCGACATTTCAGGAAGACTCTTTTTAAGTGGCAGCAGTGCTCTTTATCAGTCTTGGAGAAGACTGTGATGTCATCCAGGTATATCACCACAAACTGGTCCTTCTCCCCGATGAAGGCTATGTCCATGGCCCGCTAAAATGTTTCTCCTGCGTTCATCAGTCTGAAAGGCATCTTGGCATACATGAATGTGCCCCAAGGAGTGGTGAAGGCTGTTTTTTCTTTGTCCTCAAGCATGACTGATATTTGATTGTATCCAGAGAAACCATCAATCATGGATATTCTAGATGAACCGGTTACCCTCTGCAATATGTGTTCCATGTTGGGCAGGGGGTAGTTGTCCTTCCTCGAACTTCTGTTCAGGTTCCTGAAATCGACGCAGAGTCTGATTTCCCCATTTTTCTTTCTCACAGGAACCAAATTGGCTATCCATTCAGAATATCTCAAGGGGACAATGATCTGGGCATCCAGCAGCTTTTTTACCTCTTTTTTCATGACAGGTAGCAATATGGGATTTATCTATCTCAACTTCTGCTTGAATGGCTTAGCCTCTTCTTTTAGCAGGATCTTGTGCTCAATGACTGATGTGTCATACATTTTGAGGTCTTCGTAGGTCCATGCAAACACATCAGCAAACGCCTTCAGCAGCTTAGTATATCCGGCTCTCTGCTCCTCAGTCAAACTCCTTGACAACTTGACCAATTTAGGCTCCTCAGATGTGCCTATGTTGCATTTAGTTGTGTCATCATCATCACCTGAAACTTTATCCCTCACTGCCATGTCATTCCCATCGAACAATCTTTCTAATGGGATTAATCCTTTCAGAATGTGGTTGCTTGGTAGCTGAATGATCTGGTGATCAACAATTTTATTCACAAATTACCCAGGGTGATAGTCATCTTCCTCATCAGGATTCTCATCTACGTGCAATGCAGAAAAGTTATCAATGGATTGAAGAAACTTTTTCGATTTCTTGATCATCCTCAAATACCTTCCAATGCTTGACATTGTCTGGTACAGAGGGCCTATATTTTATTTCAACATCTGACCTGGCAGTGGGCAACGCAGGAACTTTGAGCACACTAGCTGTGAAAGATAAAAAGTCAGCTGAGGCATTTTCTTCCCTTGGAATGAAAGATATGTTAAAATCCAGGAAGAAATTATTGACTAGGTCCCATACCTCGTTTTTGTAATTCTTGAGCCGGGGATTCTTAGCTTGATAAACATTTTTGACCTGCTGAACAATCAACTCAGCATCCCCAAGCACAACTATCTCATTAATTCCCATTTCCTTAGCAGCTCTTAACCCCAGAACCAGAGCTTCATACTCTGCCACATTGTTGGTGACTTCAAATTCCAGCTTGTATGATAGAGCTATGGTCTCATGGGAGGGGGATATGAATACCACCCCGGCACCTGCACCCATACTGGAGGAAGCGCCATCAAAGAACATCTTCCAAACAGAGGTGGTTAGAGGTGGGGTCTCCTAATTAAGAATGGGCTGCTTTCTGATTTGTAGAGGAACCTCAGAGGTGTGGGTGAGCTGTAGTAAAATGGAGCCTAAATCAGTGTCCAAGGCATAGATGGGATGGTTGGTAGGGTTGGCTTCATCACTGATTATGTAGGCCAGCTGGGCTTCTCTGTACAGTCTCCTATGTTCCCCTCCAAAGACAGGAATGGTGGCATATGTGAGATCCATCTGCAAGGTTCCCCCTAGTCTCTTTATCCAGGATCTTGACAACAGCATGCCAAACTTAGGGGGGACATCAGCTACCACAATATCCATGACCATACACTTCATGGGTAGCTGAAATAGGGAAACTACTAGGTCCTTGATGACTCCCAAACACTGAACCCTCCTAGAGTCAAAAGAATAGAGGTCATGATAGGCTCGGGTGACTTCGAGTCCTAATTCCTCCATGACAGTTTTGGGCATGAGGTTGTGGGAGGCCCCTGAATCCATAAGGCAATTATGCAGAACTTTGTCATGTATGTTCAGGGATGTGTAGAAGGGAGGGGATGAATCATCTTTGTCTTCTACCATGGGACCTAGGACAACTGCAGGCCTTTCATATTTGAGGTTTATGGAGTCTGTGAGGGGGTATGAGGCTTCGGACTTTAACAGCTCAGAGAAGTGCTTTTTGAATTCCCCATGTTTAATTAAATCAATGAGTGGCACAGGAATTATGATCTTTTGAATCTCATGTTCGAAATTGAAAGAAGACATCTAGGCTTTGGAATTTCTCTAATTTCAGGAACATGATTATGGACAATGGGAGAGGAAGGTTGGGTCTTCTTACCTCTATGAGCATCCGCTATTTCATTAGCAGGTTTCTCCGTTCTGGTGGATTGCTCTGGAACATCAGGTGCTTCTATCCTTTTGTCGGACCTCAGGTTGTACCTGCCTTGACCACCGCCAGCTTTGTCTCCCTTGCTCAATTCATTCAGCTGACTATCCATGAGAGACTCTTCGTATGTTGATTTGGTCAGATGAGGGAAAGGGGGAGTGACTTCCAAAGAGTGGATTTTAGGCTCAAGCTCATTTGTCTCCCCTTCTTCTTCATCAGCCACAAAATTGTTCTGGAAGGGAACCTAAATTCTCTGGTCGTCCATGTCTCTCTCCTTCTCTCTGTGCACGGTTGGAGGAGCAAAATTATTTGTTCTTCTGAAACCTCCTCTGTTATCGGTGGTCTGAGGGCCCTTATAAATTTGTTTCCTTTCCACCTTTAATCTTTCCACCTCTTCTTTGAGGAGGTTCATAACTCGGGTCAGCTCATCTACTTGAGGGTGAGGCAGTGATGGGTCGGAAGTTGAGGCTTCCGTATTTTCCTTTCTTCTGTCTATGTCGACCTAGTTTCTCAGTCTGTCAGCTACCAATATTTTGGATTCCACTTCTATAGCTGCATCTTGCATCTGAGCTAAAGAGGTGGCTCTTCTTTCTCTTAACATGAGACAGAAATCAGGATCAAATGCGCCAGCATAGGAAATTTTAGCAGAGGCCTCTGAGGGTTTAATCTCTGCAGGAATCTTGTTGTACATTTTATTAAATCTTTTGGAGAAGTCTGAGACAGAATCTCCTTCCATCTTCTTCAGAGACCCAAACTCTGTCATGTAATACATATAATCTTTCCTGTCTCCCCACTGTCTCAGGAAAACACTATCCAGAGCCTCAATTCCAGCGATAGATCTGGGGGCTAGTCATCTAAACCATTTCCTGACCTCACCCTCTAGGCTCTGGACAAAGACTCTCATCCAGACATCTTCGTTTTCAATGTTTAAGTTGTCTGCATAACTGTAAAAAGAAGCCAAGTGCTCCTCAGCAATTATGTCTCCCTCCCCACTGAACTTGGGCATGTACTTCAGGTAGTCTCCAACAGGGAGAGGATTTATAGGATGTGGTAGGATTAAAGGGGCGTATCTAGCAGCGATTATGGCGTCCATTCTATTCGGAGGAGGATTAGAACCAGCCATAGGGATATTGGGTAAAGGAGAGCTCGGAGGAGAAGGAGTATGTACGGGAGATGTCAGAACAAAGGTTCTTGGAGGAGACAATGGAGAAAACTGAGAGAGAGATAAGGGACCTGAGTGCGCAGATGCTTCTCTCTGTGCAGTAGTAACAACAAAAGGAGGGGTGGTGAAACCTTCAAAATCTTGAGGTCTGTGAGGGGGCACGACCTCTAGGGAGGGGGGAGTGACAAGGATCTCTCCTTCTGATACCATACCAGGAGGAGAAAACTCAGCAGGAACACTCCCAAAATTTAGAAAACGAGAAACCTCAGAGGAAGGACGACTAGGAAATTGAGAATCTAAAAATGCAGTTCTCACAGAAGGGGATGGCGTATTACATGTTTCAGTGATGGAAACTTCTTTTGCAGAGCTCTTTCCCTTTCTGCATGCTGCTTCCGCGTCAGCCTCTGGTGTAGCTAAAGGCAAGTGTGGATTAGACCTCATGTGCCTGCCTCTCGAAGCCACAGTTGATAATGCAGGTTCTCCTCAGCGGAGTCGTCACAATGGAGTCACCAGGTGCATAGTAGCAATCTTCAAATTATGATATTTGATGCAACTTCAGAATCAGTTGATCTTTGTCGTTCAATCCCGGGGAAAATGTTCAAATTCATCCCCAACAACGGTGCCAGAAATGTTGGAGACGGAAGTCACTCCTGGATTGCTTGCAGGAGCAGAGCCCGACGCCCATCAGTTTATTGTCACGATTTGTTTGAAAGGGGTGATAAAAATGGAAGAAAACTCGAGACATCCATCTCAACTCAAAAATTAGGCCAGGCATGCATGAACGAGTGAGGTCTTGATAAAATTCAAACAGTGAGTTGCAATAAAGGGTGAGTAGGAGGAAGACTTCATGAGAAGGGTGCAAGGGTCTGTTGTAGGCATCAAGCTTCTAACAGACTGTGAAAGCAGACATCTGAAAACAAGATCATCTTAATTCCAAATGTGGGAAACTAGAGAAAATAGTAATGCAACGATAAATCCTTTATCATAACATAACTGTGTTAATTCATGCGAAGCATTCGATCATAAACTCTCCAGCAAGAGATGAAATGTAGATGGAAAAAGGAGAACTGTATGTTATAAACCAAGAAGTCTCAAACACTGATACATAACCCAGAAAGATAGAATGTTACTGAAACTTTACAGTCAGGAGCTTGGCTCTACCATTGATAGATACAAAAATGGCGAAAACGCCTTCATATACTCAAAACAACAACAACAGCGGAACCGAGACATGGCATTGAAAGCTTTTCATCTGCATGGCTTCTGACAGTCAACATCTGAAGGGTCATGCAACTTATGTCGGACGCAATCTTAATTCTTTGACAGTTCCAGCGGCGAATCGACATTCCTTTAATTCATTGCCGGACTCTCCCATTATGGCGGAGACGATGTCTAACCACCACCAACCGCTTCAATAACTGCTTCATGGAGATTGAGGACAACCTGGCCAGCTTGGCATCTTTGGGACGTGGAAGGCCTCCTGCGCTTCCACCTGGAATAACTGAATAGCTTGAAGAGCGGGTATGGAGGCCAACGCGGGAAGCGAGGTTCGTCAATGGAGTGACGGGGCCACAACCGCAGGGACGAAGTAAGAACGATGAGAGGTGAGAGAGGTGGCAGGGGATGACATAAGGCAAAAGGACTATAAGCGGAAAATATGGGAGAATAGACGTGGCAGGGGAAGGGACCGGTGGCAAACAGTGGGTGGACGATGAAATGGGAAGGGGAACCCGCGAACCATAGGGGGGAGGGGGTTGAGTGACACATGGTAGCAAGAGAATGGTGGGACAGGAGGATGACATAATGGGAGGGGGGCCCACTCCAGTTAAACCCAGAGAGACTGAGAAGGATGGGGCTGTCTGAGCGCCATTGATCCAGGCGCTGTAATCTCAACCGTCGAAAGCTGCTTGTTTGATTCCGGACCCCCCCCCTCCGCTTAAAGGTAGAAAGGTAGGGGGGGTCCAGAATGGTCTTCATCGCCGTTGATCCAGGTGTGCTAATATGGACCGTTGGAGAGTTGCGCCCGCGATTTTGGACCCCCCCCACTTAAAGGTTGAAAGGCAAGGGGGGTCCGGAATTCGCCGTGCGCCGTTGATCTAGGTGCACAAATTCCAGCCATCCAAAAGTGATTCTCGTTTAACACAGACGCGCTTGCGCCCAAAACTTAGGATAAGTGGGTTTTGACCCATCCTTTTACATTTTAACCCCTTTACAATAAATATCGCTAACACGACCATACCAAGATCTAGGAGCTTGCTTCAATCCGAGCAAGGCTTTCTTCAACTTGCAGACATGAGACTTCCTGTCTTCAACTTCAAATCCTTGAGGTTTCTCTATATACACTTCATCTTCGATAACACCTTTTAGGAAAGTTGTCTTTATGTACATCTGGTGTAACTTCCATTTCAACTTAGCTGCAAGGGCTATGATGGTTCTGATCAAAGTGTAACTGGCTAAAAGAGAGAATGTCTCTTCATAGTCAACACCTTTTTTTTTTTTTTTTTTGAGAAAATCCACAAGCTACAAATCTTGCTTTATACTTATCAATACTTCTATCAGCATCATGTTTTACTTTGAAGAGCCATCTGGACTATACCACATCCTTGTTATTTGTTCTGGGAACTATTTCCCATACATCATTCTTTATTATGGATTGGTATTCTTTTGTCATGGCATCTACCCATTCCTTCTTCTGAATGGATTCTTCAAAGAAGGTATGCTCCTTTTCTAGTTGATCACACATCAAAGCCATATAACTAGAGAATGGCTTAGGTTTATTTACATGTCTCGTGGTTCGTTCAGGAACACCATATTTCTATTTATATTGAATAAGATCTCTAGCCCAAGATGGCTTTATTTTATGGGAGATTGTCATCTGAGGAGGTTCTTGAAACTCTACTACATCATTACATTCTAGAATTTCCTCGTCAGGGGAAGTTACGACTTCCCTCACTGGTTCAGCAGCTCTGGGAACCTCCCTCATTGATTCTGCAACTTTGGGGATTACGGGTTCTTCTTCATATAATTCTTCAAGCTTGAATTTTATCGATTTCTTAAGCATTGTGTCTTAATCAAATGTCACATCTCTATTGATCTCCATGTGGCGGTGACCTAGTATATAGGTCCTAAAGGCCTTGGAGACCTCATAGTATCCCACAAATATTCCCTTCTTTCCTGAGGGTTCCATATTGTTTCTTTTCTCTTTCGGTATATGTATAAATACTTGACAACCAAATATTTTGAGATGGCTTACCTATGGCTTCTTTCCGGTGAACATATCTTCCGGGGTCTTGAACCCAAGTGCACTATGGGACAAGCAGTTTTGAACATATATGGTTGTCATTAATGCTTCTTCCCATAAGCACATAGAAAGATCTTGATCGTGGATCATGGTCTTCACGACTTCCATTATCGTTCTATTCTTTCTTTTAGCCACACTTTTTTGTTGAGGATTATAGGGAGTAGTGAGTTCCCTCTTGAACCCAACATATTTACAGAATTTCACGAACTCTTTTGAGGTGTATTATCCTCCATTATCTTACTTGAGTATCTTGATATTTATTTCAGAAAGATTCTCTATCAGGGATTTGAATTCCTTTAATTTGTTGGACACTTCATCTTTAGATTTCAAGAGATACAACCAGGTCTTACGAGAATAATCATCAATAAATGATACATAATATACATACCCACTAATGGAGGACGATGGCATTGGGCCACACACATCTGAATGAATGAGTTCTAGGACTCCTCCTTCTTTTTTGTCTCTCTTTGGAAAAGGATTATTGATGTTCTTCCCTTGTGCACATCCATTGTAAATGCCTTCATGGTGAACCTTGAGTTCTGGTAAACTTGTGACCGCTTTGCATATGTATGGTAGCACCTTGTAGTTAATGTGAGCTAGTCTTCTATGCCAAAGTTCACATGGATTCTCAATGGCATGGGTCATGGTAGCTTCTGAGTGACCCTTTATCTTATACAAGCCAACTTCTTCTTTTCCAATGATGATTTCTTCTTTCAAGGTTTCTCCTTTAGTACGCTGCCTTCTGCAACCTTCACTATAGCTTCCTCAGGGTTATTACCTGTGACCTGGAACAAGGTCAACAAAACAACAAGAAAGAGTAATATCCTTTTGATAATATAAAGCAATTGCACAAAAAATTATCACAGTAGCTCCTTTAGAGCTATCACTTGTAACTTGTCTGAAGAAAAGATTAAAGGTAAGGAATACAATACGAAAATGAGGTCAACACTCTCATAGTGTTGTGATCTAACATTCTTCCATGGCAACTTGGAACTAACACATGAGGTTTCTGCTAGAGGAGGTGTTAGTTGTATCAGGCAAAGCATTTACCTTTGTATGCTCACATGCTATCAAGTATAATACTTTACAAAGACTGATATCTCAACTAGAGTCATCAACTTGTCATGTGTACCTTTGAATCTTATCAACTTGATTAATCAAACCTAGAGCCTTGTCCTCAGGAATGAGTTCTTTATTTTCTTTTGAGTCTCCTTCACTCAAGATGATGAGTGATTTCTTCAACATGTTTTTTTTACTAAGACAATAAGCTATCTTGACAGAAGGTTGGGTTAGAGGATAAGTTCTATGATCTCAACTTTTAATCCATCTAATACCTTGACTCAGAAAAGGTTAGAATGAAGGTCATAGCTACAACATGCAACATTGATCAATATAACAAATGGATGCATATTAGAATAATCACACCTGGGTTGCATCATTCCTCTAAATGTGTTGGATCTATGGCAAGAGATCCCTTCTCCTAAAAATACTCTTTAACGTTTAACCATTTAAACATATGTGATTACATACCTCTGATAGTATTTGCAGGTAGCGGCTCCATTTGGCAGTAGCGGTAATCATTACCAACTCTTAAAAACTTCAAGGGTGTTTGCAACTGATGCTACGGCTGCAATTGCAATTGATACTGCAACTGCAAATAGTTCTGAGACTGCAACTGCAACTGCAACTTAGGGTTTTATGAGGAAACCCTAATTTTTCAAACTTCAAAATTTGAAATTCTAATCCAGGGGATAAATGCGCTGAGCTGAGGCGAGTAAGCTAGTGCAGTCAGATTTTTGAAAATCCAACTTTTACCCCCTCAAACTTGATCTGTGAATTTCTGGACTGGTGCTTCTGGTTTTCTGGTACTTCTGGTACTCTGGTACTTTTGGTACTTCTGGTACTCTAGTTTTCTAGTTTTTTGGTACTTTGTGAAACTAGGGTTTCACTTTTTGGGAGATCTAGCCACTGAAAAGGTGTGCTAAAGGTGCCAAAATGATCCTTGGGGGAGGGCACACTTTTCTATATGATTTTAGGGCTAAAATACCTCACCAACAAAAAGACCTAATTTGCATGTACAACAACAATGTTGTTTTTCACTTTTGTCTTGTGAAAGATGCTCTTTTTAGGTTGGCTCTTATACCATGTTAATTTTTAAGTCATTATTATAGTTCTTTGCATTTCAATAGATAACAATAGCATAGGATAGAATCACTGAGAAATACACAGTCACAAGAGACACATCATTTATCCTGGGAAACCCTCATGGGGCAGAAAACCCAAAAAAACTTCCTTAATATAGATATCCAATACAATGCCCAGAGATAACTCAAACAAGTACATAAATTCCTCTCCCAAAGATGCGCCTCTCTCTCTCTTTCTCTTCTCCAACTGAAGCTCTGAAACTTGTCTCTCAATGAACAAGTGAGTGTGTTTCTAAGTGAGGCGCTAGCCTCCTTATTTATACAATACTGACACGTGTGGGAGTGTCCTTTCACTGGCATGGCCGACCTCTTCTTCTTGATGGTTATAACCACCTTTATTATATTCTGGGGCCTCTTTGATATATTCTGAGGCCGAATTCTCTTTATTCCTATTACAATTACATTATGACCAATCCGCAAAAGGGGATTTGGTCCTCTTACAATAGCCGACATGGTCAATCCACAATGGGGATTGATCCAATGAATAATATATCAAATAATAATAAGAATACACTTTGCAGTTAAATTATTCAACAATGGTGGTATTGGTTGGCCCTAAACTTGGGTATGGATTGAGCATATGGGTTAAAATGAGCCATGGAATTGATCAACCGATCTATTACATGTGATTCTCCAGGTTTATTTTGACCAAAGGGAAGAGTGATAGGAGTGTCTAATAATACAGAGTGAAGGTACCCTCATTAGAAGTAAATGAGGTCAAGCTATTGAGCCTTTGTGATGGTGTATTATTCATTTTGAGGTGGGGTAATGGCCACATCGTTGGCTATGACAGGGACTAATATTAAAGAAACTGGTCTAGTCTTTGTTGTAGGGTGGCATCGGTCTTACAAATACTTCTTGTTCAACAACATTCATCAGTATGAATAGTGATATGCGCTGTTGTTGTTTGTTTGAATTTAGTGAGAATATTAAAACTAGTGTCCTGGAAAACATGAAGTTGGAATAAGGATAAGAATGCCTTGACGAGTGATTCAAAGGTTGTATGGGACCTTGATTTCTCATCCACATACCATTTGGTAGATGGACTAGTGAGTGTTCTCTGGAACAATCATAATCGAATGGAATCTTATGTGATGCTATTAGAACAACAACATAGGTGGAAGGACATGATGTTTTTGGCTCGGTCCTTAGCTGGTTTTCCTTCAAACCTTGAGATGCCTAAAGGTAATTTGGTGGGCATGTTAGGCCAAGTGGGATCATGCAAAATGGGCTTATTCATAAGTTTGGTCAAATCAGAAAAATTTTGAGGTGACAAGTATGGAAAGTTGGGGGTAGGGGCACCCATGGTATGTGATGGTTGAGAATTATTTCCTTGCAAGGAAGGTTGGGAACTCATACCTTGCATGGGAGGTTGAGCTCCTCCTTATGATGGAGGACTAGTGGCTTAATTGTTTGGGATGTTGGTGCCGAGATAGGTGGAACTGGGCAAGGACGATCCTAAAATTGTTTCTCTCCCAGGTGTATGGAGGAAGATTCAACATGCATTTAGAACGATAGGGATTCTATGATTCCCCTATGATTCTAAACTAGCTATAAATGTATGTGAGTTGTGATGAGAGAAATAAATCTGGCTATCTCAACAATGTCATTCAAAGATGAATGTAATCAATAATGCAAATCATGCATAAAACAACCAAAAAGGAAACAATGTAGGGTAGTTGGGTTTTATCCTCACGGGGGAATGAAATAAATTGCACATTTCCTAAAAGATGTACCATCCTTCCTCTAAAAAATAGCACTGAGCCTTAAAAAAGAACTCAATATTGGGTCATGAATCCATCTAAAGAGGAACTAATTAATTCATGAACAATCAATTATAATGAGGGGTAAATGAGGCATATCCCGCAAGTACTGGTGATATTTCCCAATAGTTTTTCAAAATATAATTGGGGTGTGATTTTATCCTACAAATGGCACTTGGGTAGAAATCCTAATTTTGGGTCACTAAGTTACTTCGATCAATTGCGACATTCATATTTTCGGCCTAATAAATGGGTTAGGGGTTGGATGCTTTCCAAGAGTTGGGTGACTCAAGGATGCATGCATAGAATAGTTGGACCTTGGTCTTCAACCCTTTGTGGGTATCCCCCTTCCTTATTGGATAAGAACACTTGATTTAGAGGATTTTTGGTTTCCTAATTTGTCAACTTCTAAGTTTCAAATGTGAAAATGATAACAAGGGGGTTGTTTGGACAACTACCCCTAAAATCCTAACTTGGACTACAAAATTATTTTGTGCTCCTCCTGTGGATGTTAAAATTAGTTTTTAAAGGGTGATTTTAGGATTTGAAGTATGTTGTGAGATTGGGGTCATGAACCAATATCATTGATTAAGATGGTGTGGACAATTTCCAAGGATATATGGAGCCTTTCTTATCTTCCTAGATCTATTGTGGGCATGGGCACGAGAGCATACTATGACTTCAAATATACGATAACAAATTTAAGTGTATGGTGAGGTTCTCTTGTGTGCCAAGAGTGTAAATGGTGTCAATAGAATTTTCAATAAGTTAATGTGAAATATTTTACCATGTGGACATCATGTGTTCCATTAGCATAAACACAACCAAGCAGCAGGAAGAAATTTTTTAAATGAGTTCTCTCCCCTAGAGGCTCAATTGGTCAAGTTGGAGGCTGGGGTAGGTCATTTTTAACACCTACATACACAAAATGGTTAAAATAAACACTCTAAAAGCATAGATGGGGAGGAATTTGATCCAACTCCCCAATGGAGTCACCAATATGTTGTTCTTGTTTTCCCACTTGGGTGAGAAAAAACAAAGAACTTAAATACCTTGTTAGACTAGAAAGATAAGGAAAATGGTTATTTGATTAGTGGATCAACCATGGAGTAAAAAAGAAAATAAATAAAAGAAAAATAAAACTAAACTAACCAGGAATGAACTTCAAATGAAAAAAAAAATGAAATACAAAATAACTACCAATGAAAAGTGGTCTTTGAATTGATAAAACCTAGGAGAAATTGTTAGAAAAACAAGATCATGGAGAAATAAAATAAGACAAATGTGGAAATAAAACACAGAAGATAACAATACAATAGAGACATGGATATATGTGGTTCACCCAGTGTGGGATACGTCCACCAGAGAAATATCCATGTCCTTCCTTTATTATTATTCGACAAATGAAGGGATACAACCTACAACACACCCATTGTAACTTCCTCTTCTTTCTTGCACAATATCCTCTCTCGGAATACAATATTCACAATGATGCATATCCGCAATACATTTCCATCATAAAATAGGGTTATCTTTTAGGGAAAAAAACCATAACATAACTTCTAGTGTCATATCTGCGACCTTATAATGAATGGTCCAAATTTACTATGAAATTACAATATACATTTACAAGACAATTTTTCCTTTGGGGGCTTCACCCCCGAATCCCCCACTGGAGGCCTGCTTTTTTCCATGCCCCCCAGTCAGGGGGATAAACCCCCTAGACCCTGCAGGGGGGAAATCCCACACTGCAACCCCCCCGTGTGGAGGGGTGTACAGTCTTCATGGGGTATAAACATGGTTGCAAACAAAGACCTTTGAATCGAGAAGATAATCAGGCTCCACAACCAATAGAAATCCAAGGACTTATGAGTTCCCTCTTCCTCCTTGGGAGGGCCATTGAGGTCCCCAATATAGAGTAATTCCTCTTATAAAAATGGAGTGACAATGGTGAAGAATTACATGCTAAACATCTAAAGAAGTGAGAAGAATAACACTTATTATGGATGCAAGAATAACTTTTGGAGAAATATTTATTCTCAAGAGAAAATTCAACAACATAAGAATACATCAAACTCTTTCTTTGTTTGCATGCCCCAAGCTCAAATTTATAGGCTTCAAGAAAGATTCTACATAACTAGTTCATAGTGTGAATATCAACCTTTTGGAGGTACTCTCTAGTCCATAAATGGCCCCAAGGCTATATTTCGACCTAATTTGGGCGTATTTTCATGGTACCTCGGGATGGAAGTAGTTGAGGCCTAAACAAAATCATTAATGCATCACTACCACACATATGTGGGTTTCTATGGAGACAGTCATGCAATTTTCCTAGATTCAGTTGTGTTGGCATGTGCAGATGTGCATATGTATTCCTTTAGGAGACTGCGCAAAAATTCAGGGAACTGTTTGTGTAGTTTTTTTTTACTTGTTGAGTGAAGCTTGTTAATGCTCGAGGCATGCTGGTTGGTATTTTGCGTTGGTACTTTCTTCAACCATTGTCGATATTGTTGTGAACAATTTTTTAGTGATAACAGGCATGTTCCATAGACCCTTCTTCCAAGTTGAGTCTCATTTCATGTGAGATAAGTGATTCCATCATTTCTTGAAGAGAAAATCTAGAAAATTGTTTAGAATCAAGTTGTTACAATCATTCCAAATTTCTTAGGAAAACTTCAGAGGACATTTTCAACAATCCAATGAAGTTCAATTTCTTCAGTACTCAATCTGATCTAGTTATCAATACCCATCACTCTAGTCATGAACTGGTCTACATTCTCCATCTCACTGATCTTAAGGGTTTCAAACTGAGTTCTTAAGGTATGAATCTTGATTGTATTCACCTTGTCATTGCCTTGGTAGGAAGATTTGAGAATGTTGTTGATTAAGGTTGGTTGTCATTGATGTCAACCCTTGAAGAAAGCCCCATAGCACAAAGGCTTG
>JZKD02S0150223.1:421687-475942 GCA_000966675.3 Picea glauca
ACCCATGATGCACATGGCCTCTCAACCAAGTCCAGGTTCCCCTTCTACCTCAGCATATAACCTGACCACTAGTGAAAGTGCTTCACCTTCCTATGCACCCTATGGATCGTTGCCACAAAAAAATCTGTACTTTCCTTTTCTTGGTCCTCCACAGGCAGTTTCTCCTCCACATGTACAACCACATGTCGGTGTTAACTTTGTTCATCCCTCTCCCATTCAAAAACTTCATACTTTTGAACAATTGAATACAAAAAATCCGACCCATCAGTCAAATAATGCCAACAAGAAAGGAAAAAACAGAAACAATAATAACTTGGGACCAGGTGGAAATAATCCCCAAAAAAACCAATCTACTGGGGGCAACCAGAATCAAGGTAACTAGAACCCCCAAGAGGACAATAACAACAAACACCAAGAGAGGAACAACAACAACCTCTGGACGAACTTACCTTGCAATATTTGTGGTGATTATGGACATTATAATCACCATTTCCCCCAAATTGTCGACTTTAAATGGATGAAAGAATCCATGAACACTCCACATCCTCCTGCACTTCCTGTCCCTTAGTATGCCCCACAACAGTATTTAAAAAAACCACCCCCCAACCGTGTTGCAAAAACCTATTCCACACCAAGGTGTGATGAATACCCAACATGAGGTACATCCTTCCCCCCCACAAATGGGACAGTATCAAAACCCAGGGCCCATCCACCTGTAAATATGAAGAATTGCAATATCCTCCTCACTAGCAAAGAAGAAATTGTTCTGCAAACATTCGGTCATCAATACAGCACACCCTTTGAATCTACTCCAACTACTTTAGAAGCATCTCTAGCTACAATCGGACAACCCTTGATGATTCCATGACTTAACACTGAACCTACCATTTGTATCCCTCATATCCCTCGCATCTGAGTGTGGGTATTCTTCCTTCTCCTACACATTAGTGGGCCAACCCCTAAACCTACCCTTGTAGGACCATCCGTACGACCCCTAACTCAATCCTATAAAATTCATACTGTGCAGGAGGATGGGACCACTAACCTGACTCTCGCTTCTCCCAAATCAGTCGACTCAAAATCCCATAATCTCTTAAACTCCTTCAAATTATCTCGTCAACTCACTATAGTAGCGGGTACAAATGAGGTGGTACTATGGGCCCACTAGCCATATATAGTCCCTTTTTCCAAACTTCCACAGTCAGTTATAGGAGCCTAGAGCCTATGTTTCCTGATCTATCTTTAGCCATGGGATCATGGTCCCGCCATCTACATAGTCACATTCCCTAGGTCACCATATGAACTTGGCCACGGGGGATAATTTTTTTCACGTCACACCCAGGTACGCATGCTCATGTTCAAAATTATCAAATAGATGTTATATGTTCTTTATCATCAAATATTGTCCATGTCGAGTATTTGGTTTTAATGTGTGCAGGTAGTTGGTCATCAAAAATAATGTAGCCCCTTCAGGTATATGTTCAACATTGTCATGTAATCATTTCCTCTGAATATCAATTGCATCTCCCAGTTAAACCCTCTGACATTCACCTTTAGGGTCTCTAGATCCAGCTATGTAGTACCGTCACCTCTGTTGCATTTTGTTATTGTCACCCGGTAGCATTCTCCCCCACATGAGTTGTCCCATTCATAGTTCCCCTTGGTACTTTGACACGCATGCTTCTTTCACCCTCTATGGATGGGAATCCCAAGAATAAGCCACATACTTCTTGATCTCATCATGTTGTTAGATTTACCAATGGACTCCTAGGTTATCTCATATTGGTTCTATTTGACTACACCTCTCCAGTATCATTAACCCTCCATTTCATCCACAATCATTTTTCCCATCTGCATATTTCCCTTCATTCATTTACCTCATATAGAAACCCACCCATGGGGCCCCCACCCCCCACCAGTTCTCGTCGCAACTTGAGCCCTCACAGGCCAAGCCATCTCACACTGGGGAACTTTTTTTTGTTTCTGTACACTCATCCCAAATTATTATTTATTTATTTGGTAATTGTAAAAAGCCCTTCTTTCCATCATTTGCTTAGCTTTTCATCATCACCCTTGATGACCTTATTTTCTCAGCAACGCAACACATGTCACCCTTGGTTGGGGAATCCATTCTCCTTTTCTCATTTTGACATCATTCATAAACCCCAAGTATCCCAAAGTCCATGTACCACTGATTTATAAGTTTGTCCACTTTGTCAAGCCTCTGGCACAATTTAACCTCATATCTAGTCATCCCTTGACACTAGATACAATTTTATGGTTGTTGCCAATCATTCTTCAAACATACACCCAACCAAGGGCAGTCTCGAGTCTCACCGCATCTTGACTTTGTTCATGTTCCCTATCAGTTCCTGATCTTATTTCCATGGATTTCATGAAGCCCTTTGCTTATTGGAGTCATGTCTCCCTTTCTGTCGACATCAACACAGTTTCCAGAAGGGCGACAATATCTTGACTCTCATTACCTTTAGAATGAGGAATCTTTGACGACACAGAGAGAACCATCATTTCTCTTTGATCCTGTTGACCCCCATAACATTCGAATTCACCAAAATATCATGTTACGGTGGGTCTTACTATACAACTATTTCAGTTTTTTTATACTAGTCGAATACCTTTGAATTTGTTAGGCCATCAATGCCTACAAGTCATTGACACTTCTTACAGGCTTCCTTTCTTTTTTTCAGAGTATGTTCACCATTCAGAATTGTCATATGTCATTATCAAACCGCCATGGAGGGCATTGTAGTTATCTACATCAACATACAAACTTCAGTTACTATCTTACATTTTGACATACATGACACGAGAATGGGGCATGTCCACCTCGTTTGTATACAGATTTTATTTTTTCTCCTTAGAGAAATATTTGGGTCCCATAGTTTCCCCTCTCCCTCCGACGGATCACTCTTGTAGTTCCTCTCAGCACTCTTAATTAAAATGGCACTCTTAGTAGAAGAAACATTGATGTATTTTGGCTATACATATGCTCCTAACCTCACACATTAGGGGGCATCTATTATCACTAAAATTTTGTCCGCAGCATTGCACACAAATGGATACAGAAATACAACAACGCCATCATCAATTAGTTCACCTGCAGCACCAAAATGCATTTCAAAAGGAAAAAACTATACAATTGGGAAAAAATTGACATGCACAAACACACTAAAGGAAGTGCACACACTGTACATGGGACAACAAAGCCCATAGAGCGCACAATGCACGACTATGTAGGAGAAAAGTCACACACTCCTGTTAATGGCACATTTATGGTTCTTGTCAGCCCCCTAACTACTTATGGACCAACTCCGAACTTTATTTGACCTTCAAATCTGAGTGAAATCTGAATGAGGGGCTGGTCAAGGACCAAAGGGTGCCCTAAAGGGCCCCTTGTTCACACTAAGAACCAGTTTAATTTTGCCTTGAAGAAATTATATAAATGGAGGCCATGGGTGCACTAAGAAACCAATATATTCATAGTATTTTTATGCTACCTCAATTCTCCCTTGAGAATCGAACTTCTTCCTAGGAGCATTCTAGCATCATTGCAATAGGTCATTCCACTCACCTCCTGAGGGAATAGGAATTGATTTTCTTCATCATTTGCCATTTTTCTTCCATTGTAAGAAGATCTCTCCATTAGGGAACTCAATAGCCCTCCCAAGGAGGAAGAGAGGACCCACAAGTCCTCATTTTTGTCTACGATGTTTTTCCAACTAATATAGTTATCCATTGGTGGCATAATCTTGGTCACTGGTTGATTGTTTATGGTTCTAAGTTTCTTATGCATTCTAGTTTTTATTTCATTAGTATTTTTAGTTTGTTTATTTGTTTATTTCATGTGTTTGTCTTGTTTAATCCATTCACTAACCACTGCATTGTCTAGAATCCCCAACTAGGCATGTAAGTGCCATTGTTTTTCTCACCCAAGTGACAAAATGGGCACAACATGCATGCCAAAAATCATCGGGCCCTTAAACCCAATTTGTAAACATTGTCAACATGGGAAAAAAACAAGAGTGAGATTCAGAACCAAAGAATACTCAACATCAAGACCATTGGAGCTCATCCACACTGATCTCTATGGTCCAACCAAATCAAAAAGTATACAAGGTGACCATTAATTCATATTTCTCATTGATGATTACACGAGAATGACTTGGGTATCCTTTTTGAAGAGTAAATTAGAATCCTTTGGGAAGTTTAAAGAATTCAAATCATTAGTTGAAAATTAAGTAGACTTGAAGGTCAAATTCCTTAGGTTAGATAATGGGGGAGATTTCACCTCAGATGAATTTAATGAATTCTGTGAAGATCATTGAATAAGAAGGAACTTCTCAGCTGCAATAACTTTTCAACAAAATGGAGTGGCTGAAAGGAAAAATAGGACTATACAAGAAATGACTAGAACTATGCTAAATCAAGGTAAACTTCCATAGATATTTTGGAGGGATGTAGACTACACAATTGTTTATAGTCCGAATAGAGAAGAACTCCGATATAATTGTAAAAAAACTCTATATGAATTGTGGAAAGGAAGACCAGGAAATGTCAAACACCTTAAGTTTTTTGGAAGCAAATGCTACATAAAAAGAGACAATGACAACCTTGGAAAGTTTGACTCCAGTTATGTTGAAGGTATTTTCCTTTGATACCCCTCTCCAAAAAAATATTACAAATGTTTAGATATGATATTAGAAAAAAAAATTGAAAGTGAAAATGTAAGAGTGGATGATGAAAACCCTGGAAGGATCAAGATGCAAACAAATGACTAGCCAACAATAACAAGCTATAGTGACGAAGAGAAAGAAAATGAGGAAGATAATGCAGAGGAAAAAGAAGAAGAGAAATACTACGAGGAATATAATGTATAAGAAGAAGAAGAGGAAGCTCCTAGACAAGACACAAATACCCCCTCAAGATATGTTCAAAAGAACCACCTTGAAGAAGTGATTCTTGGAGATAAAAACAAATGTGTCCAAATAAGAAGACAATTGATAAGATCACCATAACATGCAAATCTGTCTTTATTGTTTAAAATAGAACCCAAGAACTTTGAGGAAGCTAGCAGAGATAAAATCAGATTAATGCTACGAATGAAGAATTATATCAAATTGATATGAATGAAACTTGGGAGCTAGTTGCTAGACCAAAAGACAATAATATAATTGGAACGAAGTAGGTTTTTAGGAACAAACTAAATGAGGATGGAAAAGTAGTGAGAAATAAGGCAAGGTTTGTATGTAAAGGATTTTCCCAAGTTGAACGGGTATACTTTGATAAAACATTTTCTCCAATATCCATACTTGAAGCAATTAGAAACTTCCTAACATTTCCAAGCTACAAGAGTATCAAATTCTATCAAATGGATGTTAAATCTGCATTTCTAAATGGAAATTTCGAAGAGGAAGTGTTCATTGAACATCTTGAGTGATTTCAGTTGTCAGAAAATCAATACTATGTGTGAAAACTGAAGAAATCCTTCCATGGTTTGAGGCAAACAACTAGAGATTGGTACTCAAGGCTAGATAAGTAACTACAACAACAAGGATTCAAGAGAGGAACTATAGAAAGAAATATTTACATCAAATAAGAAAATGGAAATATGATTATCATTGTGGTCTATGTAGACGATATCATCTTTGGAAGTGAATCTAATGATGTGAGACAAAGGTTCTCAAAGAACATGAAAAAATCATTTGAGATCCCATGTTGGGTGAGTTGTCCTTCTTTCTAGGTCTGCAAATATCGCAGTCAAATAAAGGAATATTAATTTATTAGACAAAATACATTAAGGATATTGTAAAGAATTTCAATATGGCAGATTGCAATCCTATCAGTACTCCCATGATAAGAGGCTGCAAGCTGAGTAAGGATGATGGATCACCAGAGGCAAATCAAACCATCTATAGATCAATGATTGGTATAGTTTTATATGTAACTACATCAAGGCTTGATGTTATGCACGTTGTTGGATTGCTTGCAATATTTCAATCTACACCAAAAGAATCACATGTGATGGTAGTCAAAATAATTCACAGACTCTTGAAGGGAACAATTGATTTTGGACTGTGGTATCCAAAAGGAGAGAATTTTACTCTAATAACATACACAGATGTAGATTGGGCAGGCAATGTTGATGATAGGAAAATCATAAGTGGTGGAGCATTCTTCTTGGGCAGTTGTTTAGTATCCTGGTTAAGTAAGAAACAATCCTCAATTTCCTTATCCATAGTAGCAATAGAGTACATTGCAACAACATCCTATTGTACACAAATCCTTTGGATGAAGAAATCCCTGCAAGAAATTAAGGTACAATACAAACAACCATTTTCTACACTATGCGACAACACTAGTGCCATAAGTATTTCCACGAACTGAGTGATACACTCAAAGACAAAACATATGCCAATTGAATATCATTTTTTGAGGGAATAAGTGAATGATAAGATTGTCAATTGGAGTATGTTCCTACCAAGGAAAAAATTGTATATATGTTTAATAATCCCATATCTAGAGACACATTTGAGTATCTCTAACAGAAGATGGGATTCAGTCAAAATTCTCAGTAAAGAGTTCAATCAAAAGTTGTTGGGATCTCAGCATAACCAAAATCTTAGGGGGAGAGTGCATATGATTGCATGTTGCAGAAAAAAAAAATTTGAAGATCAATATTGAGAAGCACTTTCCCAAGGGGAGTTATTATAGCCCAAGGAAAAGTCAATGCACACAAAGTATATTCAGAAGCCTGCTAAAAAGGGTTCTTTTTAGCAGCACCCATAGTACACCAACTACAAAGACAACAACATGTTTGATAAGGTGAGTCTATATGGAGATAGGATAAATCTGGTTAGGCCTTGAGTTTTTAGATTATCAACAGGAAAGAATAAGAAGGGTCTTCCTAGATCAATGGTAAATAGCTACAACGTTTTATTGGAAACAATTATGAAGCAGCACCTTGAAATACACAAGAGAAAATTTATAATCCTTGAGAGGAGAGTTATTGACAGTGGGAGTTGAAAAGGGTAGATAAGATTAAATGGATCCTTGTCATTTTTTTCAAAGGGGGAGAGAATGCAACAAAACATCAGTCAAGAAAACTTTTCAATGGAGTGACACATGAATGATGAGAAAAACAAAAAATATAATGAACAATGACCCATGACTAAGTCATATTTCCAGCATACCCATAGGAGGAGTAATACTCATAGGAGGATTAAGAGATGTTTTTACTCAGTAGTTTCCATCAATGACAAGGGGGAGAATGTTGGATAGTTTTTATCATTGATGTCAACACTATAGGGGGAGTCTGTTTGCTTGATTATTTTACAATGTCATTTATGAAAAGTTTTTTATTGGTTGAATATTGTCATTGATGTCAAGGTCATTGATGTTGATGTCAAGGTCATTTATGGACGACAAAGTATGTTAGTTACAGGATATCATGTGCAGATCGTTGTTGCAAATTTGAACTAGATCAATATGGATGAAAGGATAATTAACTCATCAAAGGTTCTAAGGTTTTGAATGTCTCTAAAATGTCAAAATACGTTAGGGTGATCCCCCTACCTCAAGATCTGATTCAAGGGTATATCCCCCCATAATAAATCTTGAGGTCCCACACACTTGGTTCTATGTCGATTAGGCTAGCTCAAGTAACAAAGGAAAATAATCCCGGGAGAGCTTACACTATGCATGAACATTTTAGTGATGATTTTGGCGATCAGGTTGGATCAAAGGATGAATCGGGTATGCATTCATCATAAAATGGGTCCAAAAAATCGAATTGAAATCATATATAAGTATAACGAAGATGAAGAAAACTATGGAAGTGTGGGGAGCTCTGAGACAACTTGATTGAGTTTAGAAGTGATCATTGAGGAGCACGACTTTGAAGATGAAGAGCGTTAATATGTTGATTTTGAGATGATAAAGAACATAGAATTGGAACAAATATTGTTTTTTGTATACAAAGATCAAAAGAGAGTGTTTTTGGGGGTGTTATAACAAAGAATATGCAATTTTAGGCATTCTAAGGGACCACGTACTTGTTTTTTGAATTGAATTTTCAGGGAAATGATTGAATGTATGGTGACATAAACTTTAGAAGAGTAATTTCGATGCACATGAGCACAATTAAGGTATAAGGATTGCAACAATAATAACAAAAAAATAATAAGAATATCTGGTACAATTATGATAGTTTTGTACAATTGTAACTATCTTCTGGAAGCCTTTGAAAGACTATTCTTGATCAAGAAGAGTAATATAAATGCAGTACAATAATTTCTTGTGAACAAATGCAAAATTTACGGTGGCAGGGTGGAGTAAGGAAATATTGGTTCCTACAAACTATTCTTTGATTATGATTGGTACATTTTTGGTATAACCAACAGCAAGCATAAATCCTAACTATGTTATAAAACCATATTAGAATAAAAAGTAATTAAAGTATACAGTACTAATTCACCCCCCCTCTTAGTACTATCAAACATTTCAACACACAAACTTGTTTTCCTAGTTCTCAACAAAAATTCACCCTTGAGATGGGGCTACAAATCCAAAAGAGATGGTGTTCCCTAAGTATGACTAATGTCCCCCTCTCAAAAGTAAATTCCCCACAACTAATTGCAGTCCACCAAATATCTTCCCCGCAACCTATACAACCCAAGGGATGGAATACCCCTTCATTTCTTAGAGTCTCTTAGGCCTTTCAACTCACTTCCAAGGATTTCAACATAGGTTGGACATGAAATCTCCCTGTTGGTACCTCACGAGGTATACAGTTTCAATAATAATTCTCCCAACAACAAAATTCTTGCTTCTCTTGAAAATTTTTGAAAATAATGTTGCTCACAGGCTCACAACCTCTTCCCACAATATTATATCTCCATAAAGGTACCAAACATGCCCACAATAGCTACCTTCAAGTTTCAATACTTCCAACTCCTCTCTTGTCTAGAAAACTCCATGTAAAAATTGATCTCCATGAAAAAACATGAATTTGTAATTCTGCCTCTCTACCCATGTGAATTTCCTATCTTTCTCTTTCTTTCTTGAATTACACTATTCCCCAAGCTAATTGTGCTCATCCCCCATGCTCTCAATTACTATGATATGTCACTTCTCACACTCACACTCTTACACAAATTCAATGATTGAGCCCTTAAACACTCAACAAACAATAGAAGGTTCAAAGTAAGGATAGTTTAGAAACAAATTTGTTTGGGTTTAATAGACATGGGTAAACTCTCCCCCTTTGACCCCTTCCTTCTCTTGTGGAAACTAAGCCCTAAAATATCTGTCCATCTCCATTTGGAGTTGATAATTTTTATTCTTTATATTCAATTTACATCATTTACATACTACATCGCTTGAACCTTAGCCATATTTACAACATACATCACTAGTTTGGTGTTTAAAAATGGAGTTGTCACATTCCCCTTCCCCTACAAACTGCACTCTCCTTAGTGCACATAACCATAAAATTTACATATCGACATATCTATAAAAATGTTACATCAAAATACTTGGTAATTTCACAACTTAATTACTGAAGAAATTATTCCAACCAATAACTATCTTTTCCCATTAACCCACACATAAGTTGGACAAGAAATATTAGAGTTGTGGATCTAGGAAATCCAACTACCAAAATGTATTCTTCATTAACTTATGTACAAATGTAAGTTCAATTTTATTCAAAATTCTCTAAAATTTGTAGTTATGCTTCCCGCATGGCTTCCTCATGCTCCCATGTAGTGTATTTGGGACTGTAGCATGTCCATTGAACCTTTACCAAACTAATGGATTTTCTCCCAAGGTATTTTACTTTCAGGTCTAGGATGTGCACTGGTTCAACTTGGAAGTCCCATTCCTAATCCACCTGGATCACATTCCAATCAATCACATGATTATGATCAACTACATACATTTTGAACAAAGATGCATGGAACTATTTATGAAATCTCATGAATATAGGTAATTCTAACATGTATGCAACCGACCCTATCTTTTTTTAATATCTCAAAAGACCCAGAATATCTCGCTGCCAACTTTGGGAAACTTCTTGATTTTAGCGATATTCTCTTAGCTTTAACTTTTAAAAATACAATCTTTCTAAATTTAAATTTTATATGTTTTCTTCTTTTAATGGAATAACTCTTCTTCCTATCTTCTACATATTTCAAATTATGTATGATCTTTACCTTTTCTTCTTTTGTTTCCTTTAAAAATTCTGGTCCAATGATGACTCTCTCTACTGGGTTGTCCCGACTTACTGGTTTGTTGCATTTTTTCCCATAAAATGCTTCAAATACGCTCATCTTCAATGATTCTTGATACCCATTATTGTAAGCAAACTCAACTAGATGGACATAGTCCTCCCACCTAGAAGTCTTTTCCATTACATACATTCTCAACATATCTTCAGCCATACGATTAATTCTTTTTTTCTTCCCATATCACTCTGCGTACTATGTTGTATTGAAATTTAAATCAGTCCCAAATCCTTTAAATAACCCCTTCAAAAAATTGGAAGTGATTTTGGGATCTCTCTCTAACACTATCTCCTTAGAGACACCATATATCCTAGAAATTTGGTTCATATAATTTTTTGCAACAATGGATGATTTATTAGTTACTTTTACAAGAATGAAATGTGCAACCTTTGTAAGATTGTCAACCATTACCATGATGGAATCATGTTTCCTTGTTGTGTTGGGAAATTCGGTGAAGAGATCAATAGTAACAACTTCCTATTTTCATTAAGGAATGGGAAATGGATGCAACAATATCACTGGATGTATGTGATCATCCTTTACCTTCTGACACTCTGTGCATCTAGCCAAATTATCGACAACATCTCTCTTATTACCAAGACAAAAATATTGGCCTCTTATTGTTGTAATAGTTTTCTGTTATGTTGGATTTCCATCATATGACACATTGTGCATCTCCTTTAAAACATATTTTCTCAATTCCTGAGAATTGGAAACATAAACTTTGTTCCTGAATAAAATGATTCCATTCTCTTCTAGCTCGTAATTCTTATATTTCTGCGGTACATTATTTTGTTGTAGGCTTTCTTTAACTTGCACATAATGGTGGTCTATTGTTATAACCTATAGAGTTCTATCTTTTAAATTTGTAATGTACATACTAATGACTATAGCATGCATTTTATGCACCCTTCTACTGAGTGCATCAACCACCTTGTTCTCTTTTCCTTTTATATGATTTATATTAAAGCCATATTCACTAAGAAATTCCAACCATCTAGTTTGTCTATCATTTGGTATTGGTTGTTAAAACAAATATTTCAGACCATTAAGGTATGTCCTCAACTCAAAGTCTTTTCCCATAAGGTAATGATTCCACATCCTTAATACAAGTACTATGGGTTCCAAATCTAAGTCATGTGTGGCATAATTTATTTCATGTTTCTTCAATTTTATGGACTTGACATCAGGATCAAGTGAGAATCAATCAAAATAGTTATGGGATGACTATCAATCTTACCTTCCACCTTAATATTGTGAGATTTATAGTCTTCTTGTCTATTGTCCAAGGCTACATAGATCCTTTGCATGCTTCTTCCAACATCCTATATTGTCTCCTCTTTCTTGATTTTATGCATAGTATTCATTTTATCTCCCTAGGGAGGAGAATCTTTATACATCTAATCTCCTTCACATCCCCAACACTTTATGGGATGTTTTCTTGGGCTCCTTTCCAAGGAATCTGTCATTTTATGATAACCTTGAGATGGTTTCCCTTGTTGATATGTTTGATATATATACAATATGAAAGGTAGATTGAACCCTTTCTTCATTTGATCCATATTTCCTTTGTTCTTATCATCCCATGCCTTTTGGAATGATAGACTTCCTATATTCTACTCATACAAATATGTATCCTTTCTTATGGCTTCTTCTAAATTCTTGGGCTCATCAAACTAAATTTTATCCTTGTAGAAGGATGTAAGTCCACTTAGGAACTTATGAATTTTTACCTTCTCATCACAGATGAAGCTCAGATACCTAATTCGTTCTAATAATTTTATCTCATGTTCATCCATGGTCATGTTGCCAAGATTGAATTCAAAGAACTATTTCATCTTATTTTCATAATATTTCTCTAACAAGTACTATTGTTGGGAATATTTCTTAAACTATTTTCAATAAATTATGTTTTCAGAAAGTTTTTTAATGATCTATGTGTATATCAGTGGCCACCCACCTTTTCCATTGGCTCAAAACAGTTTTCTGGCAATTTTTGTAATTTACTATTTTTAGTAGTTTTTAACATCCAGGGTTGTTTTGAGGGCCTAAATGAAGGTTTTCCAGGATCGAGCTTATCAACGACATTGAAAGGCTCTAATTGATCCCAAAAAAATGAATATCCCTGATGATACCTTTCCAACAAAATATCGTGCACCCCAAACGGAGATCGTATGCCAAAGTTACGCCCCCGGGAAGTTGATACACCAAACTACCCAAAACGGGGTCCAAAAGACTGTTGGCTTTTCATCTTCTGGGGTTAGGGTTTTGGATTTTCTTTATGATAAAAAGTCCTTTGGAGCCTCATTGTAAAATCATCTTCATTTGAATGCGAGTGGCGAACACATCTCTTCTTAGAGATAAGTTGTCATCATTCTAGCGAGTCTTTCACTCTGTATTTCTACAATCTTTGTACATTTGCACTCATTAATAGAAAATTGTGTATTACTCTATCTCGGTGTTGATGGTTTCATATCTGATAAATTTATGTTATATGATTGGATATCTAAGATATCTCTGTACATTTATTTATTATATCTCCTCTCTCATTTTGTGCCGAAAAATAATTCGGATTAGTGGTATCAGAGCAGGTTGCTCTTGATCATTTTTCAATGAATTTTCACGAAGAGGTCGAATTATAGCAAGTTGGGTCTTGATATTTTCTCTCTTGAGGAAAATCTCTCTGGCACACCAAATAAACCCTCCATGGTGGAAGAAAAGAAAAACGACAGAGAAGACGATTTTTCTCACGTCACATAGGGACAAAATGATGGAGAATTTTTCCCACATCCTTCAATTCCTATTGATAGAAACAGGAGCATCTTCATCAAGAGACCACTTTGGAGGAACCCCTCCTTTCAAGATACAATTTAATTTTGATATTCTCATATTTGAAGGACATATATATGCATATGCCCTAGAAAAATGGTTAAACCTACTAGAAGGTTATTTCTTTGTTCATAATTTCTCTAACATGGAAAACATCACCTTCACACTCCTTAAGGATCTCCCCCATGTCAAACATTGGTGGGAAAATTATTGGAAGAAAAGTTCCAGAGAGGAGTCTAGAATATATGGGGCCGAGCCCACTTAGGATTTTTTTGTGGATGCGGTAAGGGAACAACAATATCGTGTTGGAAACTATGAGGTCCAGTACATGAGATGGACCAAACTGCGACAAGAGAGGGGCCAAGAAGTTTTGAAGTTCACCAATACCTTCCATACCTTGTGCACCAAGTTGGGTAAAAAAGACTTTGAATGACATTTGGTTCTGAAATATCATGGCGATCTACATAGATACATCCAAACTGAAATGGATTTTATAGACATCTCATCACTCGGTGTTGCTTATTGATATGTTGTTAAAATGGAGTAGAAATTTAAGCACCAGAACAAAACGGAGTTCAGGTCTACAAATCCACAACAACCAAAGTATGGTAAATATGACCCTAGAAAATAGTCTCCTAAAAACTAGTCCAAGCCATAGGAAAAGAAGGGTCACGGGAAGATGAAGAGGGACAACGAAAAATGGTGTGATTTCCTCAAAATCCCCTAGCACAACATCGATGAATGTCGCTCAAAATAGTCATTGGTGGCCAGAATCAATGACAAGGAGCCGAACCCTGACTCGGAATATGATTCAAAAAATAATGACAGAAGACATATAATCGACGTAGACCCCACTGCTATTGTTGTGACCACAACAATTCAACCAGAAGAACCAACATATCCTAAAGAGGGGGATCACCTTTTTCATTCAAATATGTGGGTTAATGGGACACCACTACATTTTATTATTGATAGCATAAGCCAGAAGAACCTCATCTCAACAAAGGTCGTCAAACGGTTGGGATTTTCGACAACACCACAACCACAGCCATACAACATCAGGTGGCTTTGCCAGGAATGAGATCTTTGTGTCAGCCAATATTGTCGATCATCATATGGAATCCATCCCTTTAAGGATGAGGTACTATGTGATTTTTCTTCACTATATGTCTGTGAGGTTCTCTTGGGCCAACCATATATGTGGAAGTGTCATGCTATCTGTGATTCTCGACCCCTTAGTGTCATTGTTACTCTGGGGTTCATCTCTACAGGATACTAGAGTTGGTTATAATATCTCTCCCACCTAAATAGTTTAGAAAGGTAGTATCTCATACTACAAAATTTAGCTTCTTCACAATATGTTCAAAAGGTGAACATAAGGATACTACAACCACTACAGCCTTGGCCCAAGCACCTTCTATCCAACAGAAAAAGGTCGAAAAGACTTCAACAAAGTGAAAATATGACTTATTCACATAGACATATCATGTATCCATATTGGTTAAAAATTTCCAACCCTTCCAACCACAGGTTCATGAGAACCTTCAAAAATCTAAGCAGCTCGACTTCTCTAAGCAGCTCGACTTCTCCAACAAGGAAAACAACTCATCAAGATGCAAATTCAACAAAATCTTTTCCCACTCCCCTGGGAAATAAACTAAATGGAGACCATTTCTTCCTAAGGAGGGAGGATTTATCGATATGGATATCAATGTCCACCCACCTTTTCCAACTGGATCAAAACAGTCTTTTGGCAATTTTGGTAATTTACTATTTTTAGCAGTTTTTAACTTTCGAGGCCATTCTGAGGGCCTAAATGAATGTTTTTAAATATATATACTCTCAATTATATCCAAAGACTTTTATTTATCCCCTAAAATTAATCTCCTCTATGATACCTTTCCAATGAGCTATCGTGCACCCCAAACAAAGATCGTATGACAAAGTTATGCCCTCGGGAAGTTGATACACCTAACTACCCAAAATGGGGTCCACAAAATTGTTGGATTTTCATCTTCTGGGGTTAGGGTTTTGGATTTTCTTGATGATAAAAATTCCTTTGGAGCCTCATCTTAAAATCATGTTCTTGCGAATGCGAGTAGCGAACACATCTCTTCTCATAGATAAGTTGCCACCATTCTAGCAAGTTTTTCACTCTGTATTTTTATAGTCTTTGTACATTTTCACTCATTCATATAAAATTGTGTATTATTGTATCTTTGTGTTTATCGTTTCATATATGATACATTTTTGTTATATTATTGGATATCTGAGATATATCTATACATTTATTTATTATATCTCCACTCTCATTTTGCGCTGAAAATAATCTGGATCACTTAACTTGTTTAATCTAATCCCACCACATCAATACTTTTCCTTGAAGATGGTAGGATGTAATTATAGCTTATACATTTGATGGGTATTCATGCAATTGTAAGTATTTCCTAATTCCTAGAAATCATTTTTTTTCATCTTCTCCTTTCTTGTTCTCTCCATCAAATGACGGTGGCTTGATTTCCCTCATCTCTCCTTGAAAGATATTTGACCCATGTCTCCTCCTATGATATATGACACGAGAAGTACTTGGGATTATTTCCGACACTGTACATGACTATTCTCTTTGGCATTATTTCCATGTGGAATTATGATTGTGGTCCCTACTAACACTCCTCGACTATCTAAATCCTCCATGATCATCCCTCCTCTCATGAGATATAGATGTTTCTACTTTCCTTGCACTAGATTCTTGTCTTCTGCAAGAACCTTTGTTATCTTTATTTTGTAGCATATTTAGGATTTGTGGTATCTCCTCCTGGGATTTCATGATATTTTCATTATCGAAACTTTATATCTGCACTTCTCTTTCCAGGATTCTCATAGTTACATGCTCCTTCCTATCTCTTCTTCCATTAGACTCTGTCTTAGCATTTCCCATCCTGACATGCATACCTCTAATTTATTCTTCATGGATGTCAGACCTTTTTGCATCCTCCATATATCTATTTCTCATATATGAACCAAATTTTTCTTTCCTATACCTCTAATTCTGTAAGAAATGTGCACGCAATAATTATTGTTAGAACATGCATAAACATTTCATCAATTAGAATACAATTTATTATTCATCTCAATTTATGAAGGATACAATGAAATAAGTCAAAATACGATTCCCTTAGACACATTCCTCTCTGAAAAATCTCTCTATCAGTTGTATCCATGCCTCATTTTTAGTTCCGAGTGAAAAATTACAACCTTCACATGCTGTAATTTCAAATCCATCACTTCTACAGAATTTACTTTATTACATTATGATAAAATTTTAATGCCTAATTCAATATTTCGGGTGCATATATGGCTTCTTGTAACACACCCGACACCTAAGTACCCTTTTTGGGGATGGGGAATCAAAAAGTTTTCTTACTCTAATCAACTTGAATCATATCTTTGAGATCTCCAACCTCTTCTACTCAACCGTATCTCTCTAACGATGACTGCCATACTAAATACCGAGCTATGGATTGCAAGTTATGTCCTATTGAAGTTATTCATGAATTTATCAGACATGGGCCACATGGTTCCCACATGGTTCTACCTCATTCATACCATCCCCGAGTTCGTACATCGACGGGGGAGGCCCATCCACCATCCAATCCAACAACAGGAATAGGTCTTCATTTAACACATAAGATATAGGGGAGTTTGACATTCATCTCTTCGTCACTAAACATCCCTTTTCCCTTTATACATGCATTTCCTCGAGAGTACTGAATTCCTGAACTCCCGAAGGAACCCGAAATATCACCGCATGGCTCCAAACTTCATGGATTTTTAGCTGACCCATGACATTACATCCCAAACCTCCGAAGTCCCAAAGTCCAGGACTCCCGAAGGGTCCACCCTTGCACATGGTGACATATTAAATGCAGAGGTAAGGACAGGTGGGTCCCAAGTACTCCACCCGCCAAATGGACCAAGCAAGTAAGTGTCAGGGGTAACACCCGACAAGGAAGAGATGACGTGTAGCCCCTATAGTGGTGACATGTGTCACATTTTAATGGGCACATAGGTTCTACGAGACATACTAATCTAGGTGACACATGGCATGTCCATCATGGATCCACGTCACCATGAATGACATTACTGTTCCACATCACTTCGCACCAATGGCCTTCCAATCCCTTCTATCTAATAGTCAAGGTGTGTCCATGTATACCCCAGTATCTACGACCTCCATTACTTCGTAACTTTGAGGTTTGTAGGATCCGCGGTGTGACTTCCTCCTTTATTTCAAAGTGGTCAGTGTTGGGATGGCCATGGTCTATATATAATGGTCAAGGGGATCCCAAAGGGGCCCTATATATGACAGTCAGGGGGATCTCGAAGGGTCCCTAGATCTATGGTTCTCATCACTTCGCAGCTCTAGCCTTCGGGGGTTTCGACATTATGGATTCTCCAATATCCTTAAGCAGGACTTTACTAAAGTATTTTATGTAGGCCCTTCCAATATTTGATCGGATGGGTAAGAGAGGTTCTCAATGAACTCCTGAGATCCAAGACTCTCATCACTTCATAACTCCAGAATTTGGGGATTTTGGTGCTATAACGCCTTTGTTTTCCTGAAGTAGGACTTCGTTGAACTTACCTCGATGTAGATCCAATGCCAAGGGGACTCCCAAATACCCTTGGATATGTGGCTCACGTTACTTCATGATTGGTAAATGGGTCAGGGTTTAATGTTGGGGAAGGTCTCTCTGCCATGGTTAGGGAAACCTCTAGGTGTCGTTCAACCTCATGGGTAACTGTAACAACCAATTGCCTTCGGTCAGTTTAAAAGTGGTAAGGTTGTAACACTCCATAGCTACGAACTCCCAGATATTTGAAGCCAGAAGGGATTATCTCCTTTCAGGCCTAGCACAACATTCCCATTACTTGGTCATATGGGTCCTCTAAAAAATATTCATGGGCTATGCGCTAATCTCTTAGCCGTGAATTGGATAAGGACATGAGCATGAGCCCCCATCACAGGGGTGAATGGTCTGAAGGAGGCACCCTCCTTCCATAGATTTTGAACTTGGTATTCCCACTAAGGTATATTCGAGAGGTCAATAGAACTTAAGAATTCCAATTAATCCTACCTTGAATATCTTGCAGACTTGTGTCCCCTAACTCAATAACTACTAAAATGAGATAAAAAAAAGACCATTCAAAAGCATGGGTTCATAGAAAGACCATGCATACTTCTACCTTAATCATTCAATACATAACTCAACCATAGACGTATAAACATATTCAATCATCATTTCCATTTCAAAACATAGAGTATGAAAATACTTATCAGAAAACTAGAATCACAAAGAGACTGTTGAAAGGGGTACCTTTTCCCACCCAACCATAGGCACAACCACTCCTTAATGGATTTGTTGTTGGCCACCCCCGAGCTATACCATGATTCTCTGAGAGAGAATCTTTCTTCTTGCTCATTGACAGTTAGGGATGGAGGTTACTCTCCTCCTCCCACAGGATCTTGGTAGTCAATTTTATTTGTACCAAGCAAGGAGGTCTACACGAGTACTTCCACAGTCACTCTTCGACCTCGTTTATCATCTTGAAACTAAAACCATTCCAACAACTTCTTGCACCCAGAACGAGCTTATTTCTCAGTTCTCCTTCGAACCAGAGAGCTACAAGCACTCTTTTCTCTTCTCGATATTAGTCTTTCGACTCTACTTCCTTGCAGATCTGCCTCTTCCCACAAATTACCTCTTTTATTTCCTTCCCCAACAAGGTTTCCTGGGTACGAATACCCAACGCGTGGTCAAGTTTGGAAGTATTTTGGATGGGTAGTCTGCCCCATCTTCTCATTAACTCTTGAGGAGGACTATTCCATATAACAGTCTGATTGATAATTTATTTCTAGGTTAGAGGGTTGTTCTAGGTCTGAGCCATTAAATCCAGTAAGGTATTGGTTTGGTGGGGGTCATCTCAACCATTTTTGGTTCCCCTCACAATATCTCTCATAGAACCATGGACTATCTTCGCAAAACCTCCTTTTAGCAGTCATGCACCACTATGCACTTTCAATTAATAATAGAAAATGTATACATTACCTTTTATAACAAAAGGTTCATTAAATCCAACATTCACACATATCTAGCCCACCACAGTCTTTCGACCATTTATAGTATATTTACAAACTGGGGGAAATATGGGTATTACAATCCTATCCCCATTAAAGGAACATCATCCTCAATGTTGTATCTATTGATGTGCTCTATATGTACATAAGTAAACATAAATGGGTATTTCCTATTTCATGGCATCCTCTATTTCCCATGTAGCTTCATATGAACCAAAGTGTTTCCACTGCACATTGACCTGTGCAATGGTTTGTTCCTGAGTGGGGTTTCCTTCATGTCTATGATGTATTATGTTTGTGGTAGGAATTATCCCTCTAGTTCCACCTGAATCATAGACCAATCAATTATATGATTAGAATCATGTACATATTTCTTCAATAATGAAACATGGAAAACATTATGTTCCTTCACTATGGGAGGAAGCACTAATATATATGCTACAGGTCCCACTCTATCCAAAATTTCAAAGGGTCCACAACACTAAGGTTCTATCTTGGCACAAGCTCCCACTATAAAGGAGATTTTCCTGGGTCTAACTCAGAGATACACATGATCCCATGTGTTGAACTCTCTAGGAGTCCTCTTTCTATTTGCATAGATTTTCTTTTTATCCTTAGGCATTTTCAGATTCTTCTTTATCTCAATTACTTGTTGTTATATTTCTCTCAGCATGTCTGGCCTGATTGTAATTCTATCTACTAGGTTATCCCAGCTGAATGGAATATTCCACTGTCTACCATAGAGTGCCTCAAAAGGGCTCATATTCAATGAATCTTGATAGGCATTGTTGTAGGAAAACTCTATCGATGGTAGGTAGTTTTCCCACTTCTTAGGCTTATGCATTACATGCATCCTTAACATGTCCTCTAACATTTGGTTTAACCTCTCTGTTTATCCATCTGTTTGAGGGTGATAGGTTGTACTAAATATAAATTTAGTTTCAAAACCAACAAACATATATTTCCAAAATATTTAAATAATTTGTGTATCTCTATCAGATATGATCTCCTCGGGAATGCCATGCAGTCTAAATATTTCTTTCCTGAAAATACTAGCAATATCTATTGCCTTTCAAGTTGAGTTGATGGGAATGAAGTGAGCATCCTTGCTCAATTTTTCCACCACTACCATGATGGCATCATTCTTTTTGGATGATTTTGGTAATATTGTGATGAAATCCATGTAGATGGTTTCTCATTTCCATTTTTGGATTGGTAGGTGCTGCAACATCCCTGCTAGATGTCATTTTTCTTCCTTAAATTGATAACATTCTATACATTTAGCCAAGTAATCAACTATTTCATTTTTCATTCCAAGACAATGAAATAGTGTCCTAGTAGTTGTGATCATATTCCGATAACCGAGATGACCAGTATATGGTATTTTGTGTAGTTCATACATCATGAATCTCTTCAATTCATCACAGTTTGGGATATACAACCTACCTTTGTAAGTTATCATGCCATCATTCAACAATTGATAACCCTCATACTTTATCTCTGTGGGCTCTTGTTCTAAGCATGATTTTACAGTCTTGAAAAATGCATCTGTTTCTTGTGCACTTTTGACTCTCTCCCTCACATCTGTTTCATAGGTGCTTACAGCTACCAAGTGAATCACTTTCATACTTTGGCTAAGGGAATCGACCACCCTATTTTATTTTTCTTTGATATGTTTTATTTCAAAATCAAACTCACTAAGGAGAGCCATCCATATATACTATCTATCATTAAGTTTTGGTTGATCAAGTAGGTACCTCAACCCACTATATCCTGCCTAGGAGGTAATACCTCCACATTTTTAAAGCATGTACTATGGAAGCCAATTCTAGATCATGGGTCACATAATTGATTTCATGCTCATTCAATTTTTTGGATTTGTAGTAGATTACATGTCCTTCTTGAATAAGGACTCCTTCGAGTTCTTCCTTGCAGGCACCTATACACACAAGAAAGTCCTTGTTTGGGTCTGCAATCTTCAACACATGCACATTGGTTAGAAGGTGTTTCATCTCTTTGAATCTCTCTTCACATTCTGATTTCCAAAAGAATTTAACTCCCTTTTTGTGAAGGGAGGTGATTGGGCAACCAATCTTGGAAAATCTCTTTATGAACCTCCTATAGTATCCTGCTAGGTCCATAAAGGATCTTATATAAGATACATTCTTTGGGGTAGGGAAATCCATAATGGATTTTTATCTTGTCATGATCAACTTCCACTCGTTCTTTGGAAATAACATGGCCCAAGTAATTCACTTGTTTCTAGAAGAAGCCACACTTACTAAACTTAGAATAGAGATGATGTTCTCTTAGTACTTGAATCACTATCTTGATATGTTCTTCATGTTCTTCCCTATTCTTGGAATAGATTAAGATATCATCAATGATAACCAACAAAAATATTTGTAATAACTTACAAAGTACATCATTCATTAAGCACATAAAAGTGGTTGGTGCATTGGTCAGCCCAAATGGCACCACCACAAATTCATAGTGACCATATCTTTTCCTAAAGGTTGTTTTGCGGATGTATTCATCCTTAATTCAAACATGATGGTATCTAGACCTCAAGTCAATCTTGGAGAAAATTTTAGCACCCCTTAATTGGTCAAATAAGTCATTAATCCTTTGCAAGATATACTTATTCTTTATGGCCATCTTATTGAGTTGTCTATAGTCTATGCACAACCTTAGTGTTCCATCCTTCTTTTTCACAAACAAGGTTGGTGCTCCATGTTACGAGGAAAATCACTTTATGGAATGGGGTAAACCAAAATAGACAGAAATGACTGCAGAAATAAACTCTAATATGAATGATGTTATATAAAAAAACATGCAAACAAGACAAGATAAAGGGCCTACCCTGTCTAGATGTTCGATGAAGTCCACCATTGAGCACTTAAGTCAAATATATACACCTGAAACTTGTCCTCAACAACCAAGATACACAAGCATATGGTGATAATATATAAATTTATCACATATAATAGCATAATCCATCAATATTCATAATAGATACGCCCATGGAATAACAATTCAAATATTTGAAAGACATTAATTGTAGAGAAAAGAGTATTTCTATTAAAATGTAATAAACAAAGGTGTATGAATGACAAACTTTTTTGTTGGCACATTTGGAACAAAGAAACTAAGTCCCTTCCAGCTGGGCCTCCACCACTTCAATCCTCCACCAAAGGCAAGCTCATATAAGAGAGACAATGAGGTTCTCCATCAAATAGGGAAGATTTTGGGGGTTGAACAATGTGTTTAGACTTAAAAGGACAAAGGGATGAAAACTCAATATGAAGTGAATAATTTCTCCAGAGTAAAGTTTCTCTCAAATTTGAATTATTCTTCTCTTCTAAAGCTTGGATATGGCCCATTTATAGCCTTCAAATAGAAATGAAGGGTCAAGTCAGAAATTTTTCAGTATATGGAAGGTCAAGGATCATGGATCTCGTGACGTGACATGGAAACCCGACACCATTTTTTGATTTTGGGAACAAAACCTGATGTATGAATGATGTAATGGTGCAACCTATGTATACGCATGCTATATAGTTGTTAGGGAGTGTATATGTGGAAAAATACAATTTTTAGCTCCGGGAATTGCAAAAAGGGATTTCAAGTCTGCATAGGGAAATGGAAAGTTCCTTCTAAGAAAGTTGCATGGGGTGAGGAAAATATTTCTATAACAAATGCCCCCTAATGTGTGATGTCAGAGGAGTATCTGCGATGGACAAAATACATTATAATTCCGAGAAGTGGAGTAATGGAGACCCAAATGGATGAAATAGTTGCGCATAAGAATATTACAATACATAATGATTTTGCACACATGGTTTCCAATTTGATTTAGACTACAGATCCATGTGGAAATATACCAAACAATTGTTCATGGCCATGAATAGGAAATATGAAGTAGATACATGCCAAAGGTTGTCATAGTCATGAACAAGGCCTAATGAAAACCGATCTCAAAATCAATCTGAAGATATCTGTATAAAATGGAGTACATTCTGATCTCTCATGATGATTGAAGTCATATAGGTACTGGTCCAATGAATGATATAAATAGCTCAGGAAAGATGCGACTATAAACTGATGTCTTCAATTCTTCTACATGATCCACCAAAGGTGCAAGTCTACATCATGTGAATAAAATATTTGAGGTCGAACACAATGAGACTTTGTTTTATTATTGGTCATTGAGATATACCATTAACAAATGTTGACCAACTGAGAGGGGGGGGGGTGAATCAGTTGTCCCTGTGCTTAAACAATTATGCTTCTTTTAAAAATATTTGCAAGGCACTCAATGATGATCACAATAATGCAGGGAAATGAACAATGGCACATTCAACATCAGTCACATATATGAGAAACACAGAGACAGATATTTCCCAAGGAAACCCATACAGGGTGAAAACCTCTTCTTATTTATATGATAAGTATTATTTACATTCTTTACATTAGCATACATTTGAGCACCAACTCATTATGAGGCTACAACCTCTGTTTTGCACGCTGCAACTTGCTGAGAGCACCGACTCTTTGTTTTTCTCTAGCACCCACTAGAAGGAAGCACCAACTCCTTGGTTTCTCTAGCACCAACTAGAAGGAAGCATCAAATCCCTATGTTCAAGCCCCCACTTGAACCTCTAAGGACACCAGTCCTCCCTAGCACCTCCCAACCTCCCTGGATTATGAATATGAAATACTGAAACCTATTACAGTGATATGGTGTTCAATAACAGCTTACCAGTCTCATAAAAATTTTGCAAGATTTTGCTACTTTGACTTCCTCACTGTCTTCCATCATGCATCTGCTTCCCATTCTATTCTTCTGCTTTTATGCTCTGTGTGCAATGTCCATTCGTATCACAATTATTCTTCTATTCTTTTCAGATGCTGCACTCTGATCCTTCTTCAACAACATCCATCGCAATCTCAACAACAACAACAACTGCATCTCTTCTCTGTACTGTGTATTTATAGATTTTGTGCATCTTGTGCATGCAATGCGTGAAATCCCTCTGCATACTCACACCACGCTGATATCCTCCACAACTCGAGTGCTCTGTCTGATCATCATCGTGGCTCTTCAACTTCTCTAGCCGTTTTTCCACTCGTTCAACATCACTGTATGTTATGCTGAGATTCCTCATCCTCTCTGGCAGTTGAGACTCTTCGTCTTCTCTGTGACAGTCGATATCACCTTCTCTGTTCCAGTTACAAGCTTCAATGCACATCCAGTTGTCAATCACCTCCACAAGCATATTCATTCCTCTTGAAAATTCCCAGAGACTCTTCATCTCCTCTGTCAATCACCCCGAAGTGTATTTGAATCCTCTTGCAGAAACCATCAGTGGTTTATGGAAGTTACACTGTGAAATGAAACAATATCCCTTCGATTATGCTCAGAGTCACCTGCATTGTTGGATTTACTCTGATGGGTTCTTGTGTTATTTACCCGTTTCACACTTTCACAATTTGAAGATTCTGCGATGAGACATCTTGAGTCTCCATGTAACGAGTTCTGAAACTATGAAACAAAGTTTTTCTGCACTGGCTCCTTTCTTTATATGACCACGTCTATGACCAAGCGCTTATGCATAAGGTGCTTTCATAATTTTGCATTTCATGAATCTGGAGATGAGGCATCTCGACTCTCTAAGTCGCGATCCCCGAAATGTCGAAGTACTCTTCTCTTCAGCTTCTCTTCAGCTTCTCTAATGGTGTGACCACCGACTGAGACCACGCGCTTATGCATAAAGAACTTTTCATGAATTCGCATCTCGTGAATCTGGAGATGAGGCATCTCAACTCTCCAAGTCACGATCCCCGAAACCCCGAATTGGAGCTTATTAGAACTGACTCCTTCCCTTCTCATGACCACCGGCAATGACCATAGGCTGTGCCAAAAAGGCACTTCGTGAGTTGATAAACTTCATCTAATCGACGATTGAAATCTCCATAGATCCGATAGTCTAGATATTATCGCAATCTCGCATCTCGCGAGTTCACACACCATGCTCCGTTGACTCCAAGTCAGTGACTTGAACTATGATTCGATAGTCCATATCTGATCTTAATCCAATGGCTCAGATCATATCGTGATTTCGCATATCACGATTTCGGCCTTCATATTTCTTGCCTCTCCAAGTCGCGAGTCGCAAAACTTTGAAATGGAGTCTCGGATCAACGGTCCAGATCACACCTTGATCTGACGTCTGCGATTAAATCATGATTTTCATAGTTATGTTTCTTACCTCTCCATGTCGCGAGTCACAAAACTCCGAGATGAAGCTGGATCAACAGTCCAGAACAAAACTTTGATCTGATGGCTACGATTAAATCGCGATTTCGCATCTCTCTAGTTTGATAGTTATGTTTCTTGCCTCTCCATGCCATGATTCATGAAACTCTGAGATGAAGCTGGATCAACGGTCCAGAACAAAACTTTGATCTAATGGTCATTGGCAATTGTAAATGGGATCCAGCAATCAGAAATGTTGCTTCTCCTCCCGAGCTTACTTTGTTCCGCTTACTCTGATCTTACCATCTCTTTTGAGATTAATCGAATCTTCTCTGTAGCATATTCTCATAATTCCCACCTTCATTGTTGTACTTGCCATCAATGAAAAGCATTCACTATTTGTTAAATATTTTCCAACAACAAAAACGTGATAGCCTACTGATAATGAAAGTAGGTATCAAGGCACCAAGTATATTCTTACAAGTGTGAATAAAGGAGTTGAGATCGAACACTTGAAGAATACATCGATCAGGAGACATTTTTTTATTCCCAACTTTCAATGGTGAGAGAACATGCCACTGATGAATGCAAGATTCTAGGTACTCAGAGTACTCTAGGCCCTATTTTCAGAATAGATGAGTTGAATTCGATGGAAGGAGAGCCACCGAAAGGAGAGCATTAAGGAATCTCTCATCAGTTAGCATGAGGTACAAGGCAATATATTGATGATTTGGAGGAGTTCAAATGAAGAAAATGTTCAAGAACCAACGACCCTATGCATATTTCACAAGAACCAGATGAAATCAATGCACAAAACATACCCTTTGAATATAATCTAATAAAGAAAACTATCGACAAAGGCAAGGAATCCCCCAATAAGGATAATTGAATTCAATACACTACATGAATTCCAATATGTGAATAGATTTATTACCATTGAATGCAAGGGAAACTCCCTATTCAACGACCAATGAGGATATGTCGACTGTTGGGTTCAAGATTACCTACCCATAAGGAAGGTAAGACCATGGTGCATGGTAGGACTACAACTTCATCTAACTCTGAGACACATGAGGGTATGGCTGGCATGTAAAGTCAAGAGTTTTAAGATATGGCCGACATGGGCTTATAGACATCCTTTGAACAAGATCTTGATAGATATGGAGGACTCTAGTAGCATAGAATTAATGATGAAACTTTGTGATGCAAGAGGCACCAATCAAAATATCCATAGGGACTGAAAGAGTAACCAGTTAGAGGAGTAAACTCTGAATAATGATCTCATCTTCCTAAGGTTATGCTAAACCCAAACTTCATATGACAAGTGGACTCAAAATTTTGTGCTCTAGTCAAAGGAAACACAACTGCTTCCAACATGAGATAATATTCTTTTCTCGCCTGTATTTTTTTTTTCATAGGAAAATGAATGTTATGATATACAGGAGGAAACACGTGTCGTGAGAAAGAAACTATTTCTAGGAGTGGAACATACCTATTCTCAATGCAACGAGGTGCATGCAGGATATGGACACTCGGGGGATGTTTCCTTGTAGGGTATAGAGTGTCAAGATGCAAAGGATATAAACAAGGCTTTTCTTGGATGGTGATGTAAATTACTAAGGTAATAGGCTTATAACGCAAAAATGGGATCCAAAAATAGGCTCAATACTGCAATCAATAGAATGAAATGCAATTGCAACTTAACTCCAAAGGATGTCCTTTTTCGTGAATTTAGTCCCCTAAGCCATAAAAACTATAAAGCAATACCCATGAAAACTCTTCTAGCCACTAGTGACTAGAGTATTCCTTTTTCGAAATTAGTCTACTTGATCCTAAATACGGTTAAACTTACAACAAATAGACATCATTTCAGATCCAATTAACGAGTGTGAAAGAGACAAGTTCACTTGGAAATATTTTCACTTTTTGAGAGAGTCACAAAAGAGCTTAAACAAGACTCGGTGAAGTTGATCTAAGCAACAAAACATGGGGGAGGCTAGGGCTCCTGTGCAACACTTCTGTCAAAATTCAACAACTCATAGATAGTTTACACAAGTTTGGGAAAACCCAAATATTTCCAAGTTGAGGAGGATAAAATACATGCAGAGGTTACCTTATCTAAAATATATCGAAGAATTCCCCTTATCTCTAAGGGTGTAGAAGAAGGAAGTAGAGGCTCCACAAGATCATTCCAATCAAAGGAAAGCACCCTAAAACTTGGAGGGAGCGTACTCAAAGAGAGTGAAATTATCTATTGTTTAGGAGGTACAGAACTAAAAATGCTAAGGACATGGTCAAAAGACAGATCACTCTTCCAAAGAATAGTGGGATTGACTGAATATTACATTAGCAATGTCACTTCCTTAGACTTGTCACTCTCCAAGACAAGAGTGGGATCGAATGAATATTGCATCGGCATGACCAATTCTTCAACTATTGGTTGAATAGGATGTGAGACAACAAGCTAAAGAGACGCATCACCCCAAAAAATAAGAGTGGTGTTGGTCAAAGATTGCATCGACACGACCGTTGGTTGAACATGATGCAAGATAACATGGTAAAGAAATGCATCAGCCCCAAAAAGAAGAGTGGTGTCTATTGAATATTACATCAGCATGATCATTGTATCAACCAAAGAAATATTAGAATGTTGGGAAACCCAAGATGACTCAAAACCCGAAAGGCCCCCAGGGAAGGACTACGCTTCTTACACCACAACAGTAGCAGGGAACAAACAAGTAAGGTGATATCCTTTGCAAATTCTACAAAGGAACTTAGGCTTATGTCTTATATGTCTAGTATTATCAATCATATGAATCCCCCCAACATGACTTTTAGTGGATGGTGAAAAATGTCCAACATGACTTGCAGAGATTGGTGATGAATGCCCAAAATGACTAGGAGAAGTTGGTGATGAACCCTCGACATGACTAGTAGAGGTTGATGATGAACCCCCAACATGTCTAGCAGAGGTTGGTGATGGATCCCCAACATGACAAGCAAATTTTGGTGATGTATGTGCAGTGTGACTAGCAGTGACTATATTTGTGCCTCCATCATGACTTGCAGCAGTTGGTTGTTGGTCTTCAACATGGCTTGTAGAGGTTTTCAACCAATACTAGTCTGCGAAACCATAGATTTTGGGTTCGATCCCCAGTATGGTCACCAATTATGTTACGAGTAAAATCACTCTATGGCATGGGGTAAACCACAATAGGCAGAAATGACAACGATTTTCATCGTAACAGAATTGGCGACCACAGTGGTCTGCGAAACCAAATATTTTGGGTTCGATACCCAGTATGGTCTCCAATTTTGTTACAAGAAAAATCACTCTAGGGCATGGGGTAAACCACAACATACTGAAATGACTACATAAATAAACTCTAATATGAAGTATGTTATATAAAAAAGCATGATAACAAGACAAGATAAAGAGACTACCTCATCCAGACGTTCGATGAAGTCCACCATTGAGCACTTGACTCAAATATATACACCTGCCACATGTCCTCAACAACCAAGAGACGCAAGAATATGGTGATAATATATAATTGTAGCACATATAATAGAATAATCCATCAATATTCATAACAAATACGCACATGGAATAACAATTCAAATATTTGCAAGACTTTAATTGGACGATAAAAGAGTATTTATATTAAAATGTAATCAACAAAAGTATATGAATGACAAACTTCCATGTTGGGATGTTTGAAACTGAGAAACTAATTCCCTTCCAGCTGGGAATCCACCACTTCAACCCTCCACCAAAGGCAAGCTCATATAAGAGAGGAAATGAGGTTCTCCATCAAATAGGGAAGAGCTTGGGGGCTGAACAATGTGTTCAGACTTGAAAGTTCAAAGGGATGCAGACTCAATATGAAGTGAATAATTTCTCTAGAGTACCTATTCTCTCAAAGTTGAATTCTTATTCTCTTCCATAGCTTGGATATGGCCCATTTATAGCCTTCAAATGGAAATGAACGTACGATTAATAACTTTTATAGTATATGGAAGGTTAAGGAACATGGATCTCATGATGTGACATGGAAATGCAACACCATTTTTTGATTTTGGGCACAAAACCTGATGTACATGGCCTGTAATGGTGCAACCTACATATACACATGTTTTATAGTTGTTAGGGTGTGTATGTGTGGAAAAAAATAATTTTTAGCTCTGGTAATTGCAAAAAGGGACTTCAAGTCTGCATAGGGAAATGGAAAATGTCTTTTGAGCAAGTTGCATGCAATGAGGAAAATATTGCTATAACACTCCCCATGGAGACACACTAGGACAAATGTATCTATTGTCCATCATTTCCTTCAGATGTATTTTGAGCTCAAATAGCTCTGGGGTACTCATTCTATTGGATGTTCTAGACACTGGCACTACTCCTGGTGCAAGTTCTATTGAAAAGTTAATGTTTCTTCTTGGAGGTAGACCTGGTACCTCTTCTGGAAACACATCTCTATACTCTCTTAATATGGGATAGTCCTCTAGGATGGTTTTATTATTCTCAATAGAGTCCAACATTTGTATTTCATACAAATGACATCCTTTTCTACAATACTTCTTCACTTGAAGGGATGATATTTGTCTCATTGAGAAAGGATTTTGAATCCCTTGCAGGGTTATCTTACTCCCTTATTCAACTTCACACTCCAAAGTTTTATTGTAACAGTCTTGTTATCCCCTATCCTAGAGATAACTAAGGAGATTATTTCTCGAGGCCCACAAGTCCTAGACATGGAGTATCGACAACCATATGACTTGAGCTTGGCCCTGGAGGGCCCATCTTTTCTTCAACGCCTCCTATCTATCAACAACAACAACATCTATCCCATCGGCCCGATTCTGAAGTAGTAGTGGGTCTTTCTCCATGAGGTAATGAGTCTGGGTATCATAGTATGTGTCAATATGATTCTCAAAACATTTGAATATGTGCACTCAATTCTCTTTTGTTTCATGAAATTTTCTTGGAAATTATGCTCTTTAACTTGTCCATACCTAGGAGGGGTGATATAATTCCCTATTAAGTTGGTTCCCTTAGGGATGAGTTTCCACTGGGTGGGTCTATGAAATTTCATCATCCATTCCTTCCATACTTACCAATTTTCATCATTATCCCTCTCATCCTTCGCCGACGTTGGTTCGGGAATTGGGTTTGCCAAGCTAGTAAGGGTTGTACATTGCCTTGTGGGAAGAAGGGGATAAAGTCCTAGAGGGTAAAAGTAATTGGAAAAAGTTAAAATCCAATATGAAACCTTGAGATGCTTCACCCAACAATTCCTAAGAAAGAAATAAAATGCTTCTCAACAAGAAAAGGGGACCCGTAAAATAAAATAAAACTCAAGATCTAGTTGGTGGATAGGAGGTCTCATCATGAGATGACGTATTAGGTCCATGGGCATGTAGCGGTATGACACTACCATCCATATGGTCACCAAACTAGGGTAGTGTCTCTTGGTGGCATAACCAAGAGAAATGGGGTCTCATCACAAGCCAACCTTCTCATTTTCGTGAAATTCTTGTGGGTAACATTGTCACCACTGGTCAACATGCCAGGATAATGTCCTCTAGATATTCTCTTGAAAATAAAAATAAATAAGACAAAGAGTAAAATTCATTGAATGGTCTAGGAAACAATGGAATCCATGATAAGGTGTACCTCGCCTTGTACATAATAACCCATAGGTAAGACCTACGTTTCCCTATTATCACTACACCCTTTGCCCAAACATTCCCTAGAACATTTCATGCATCTACATGACCTATATTGGTATTCACCTGGGAAACAATCCAAACTTGAGGAGAATTATCCCAATAGGACATCCTGAGACCCTCTCTAAACTTGGCTTGTTAAATTCCATAACATGTTTGAGCATTTGTCTAGGTAAAGGGGGTTTGATGCACATGTTTGGATAACTTGATTATTATATGTGATTGACATTTCTATGATCCCTATGACTTATGATCCCATGGAGGGAGTACTTGTTGTTGATTCAGTACCATGCCTGACGGACAAGTACATATGGGGAGATGATTAGTTTGGACCTCCATGGGGCTAAAATCCCACTAGATGTATGTTTCGACCCTAGTTGTAACACCCTGTTTCCCCCAGTCTGTAAATATAACTATATTTACCAAGGAACTATGGAAAAACTAAAAGTGTGAATGTTTGAGTTAATGGACCTTTGTACAAAAGGTCGATGAATGTAAATTATGTTATTTTAATAGAAAATTCTTATGTCTTGCATAACTATTGAAAGAGTGGATGTGCTAAGAGAAAACCACGAATGTTATGAAAGGTGGTGGAGGGGACCTGGAATGGTTGCGTTAACCTCCACTAAACCAATACCATGCTGGAATTAATTTCTCAGATCAGAACAACGCTTTGACCCAAGAATGAATTACAGTTAGGATGGTAGGTGGGAATAACTCCTCAAGAGTTAATGAGGGGATGGGGTAGACCGCCCATCTGTAAGGCTTCTAGACCTAACCACAGACTAGGAGTTCAAGCCACACACAACCTTGTTGAGGAAGGAAAGAAAGGAAGTGTGGTGGGGAGAGGGAAGACCTATGAAAAATGTAGAGACGAGAGCGAAAGCTCTCAGGTCCGAGGAAGGACTGAAAGAAGAACAATGAGTTATGATCACAAAAAATAGATATTGAGCTAGGAGAAGGAGAGTAACCTTCATCCTTATCTATTTTTGTATTGGGCAAAGGAGAGTAACCTTCGTTCCTAACTTTTGTTGAGCTGGAAGTAAGAGATTGAATCTCAGAGCATCGTGGCTTAATCTCCGGGGTGGCCAGGGATAAATCCATTGGGAGTGACTGAGACTATGGTTGGGTTGAAATGAGCACCCCTTTCAGGATTTGCATCACACTCTATGGTTATGATAAGTGTTTTCTTGCCTTATGATTTGAATTGTAAATAATGGATGCATGCAAGTATTTACATGTCTATAAAGGGTTCTTTCTCTGTATTAAATTATTAAGTTATGAGCATACGTTCATTCACTTGAGAACCTATATTTCTTCTTGAATTTCCATATGTCCTAGTTTAATCACTCGAAGGCGCTTTCCCCATAAATTTACATCACCATTCAAGAGTCAGAGCAAGCCTCCAGGAATAGCTACCATTTTGGTAACCTCACAAGTTACTTTTCCTTGATTCAGAGCTTAAATATTTGTGAGTTGAGAAGGTTTTCCCTTTAGAGAAGAAGTCTAGGAGACTCTAAACTCACACCTATTCCTTAACCAAAAACCAAACTAAGAGCGAGGACTATAGCCCAGGAGTTATATGAATATCCACATGACCCGGGTCTAAGAACCTTGGAGCTCCAGGCTCCGAGATGTCAAATTGCACAATAGTCAAGTTGAACCCCACAATTGCTACGAACCATAGATCTATGAATGAAGATCGAGGGTGGGGAATCACTATGGAGAACGAAGGTGAAACTAGCGGATGTGCTAGTTCACAGCCTGCAATTCATCCTTTTCATTGATCTTGATGGGATAGAAGATTAACGATCTCGGTTATACTGGAATCGAGCGAGCACTTTCCATATTGCGAAGGTTGAATTCTCCGGTAAAGAGTACGCATGTTGGGGCCCTGCAATTTCTATCACCATTGACCTTCGATCTGATTTTGACGCGATCCCTGAAACATAAGGAGTGTATGGGATGGAGAAAACCTTCAAAGAGATCAAGCTCAGAAGAGATAGTGCTTTCAGGACCGTAGACAAAACCCAGGAGATGGGCCCGTAGGAGGGGCAAAGGTCGAATCCTTTGAGCACTTAGAAAACCTTCTAAGTCGGAGTAAGTCAAGAGCCTAGGAGGAGGAGCGATAGTGGTCGTTGGATCACATTGCAGAGGCTTGATAATCGTCTAATCTAAACAAGGTGCATGAACCTTAGTACCTTGCACACACAGGAGAAGAGGACTTACCAAAGTTCCAAAGTAATTTGCGATTGTCCATTTCCAAGGGGGACACATGGCGACGGATAGTGGACTCTGTCTTGTTCGAGGCTTTTTGGTTAAAAGTTGAAATTCCCAAAACCCGAAGACCCAAAGTGAATCTGGACCACCTGATCCAGAGAGACACATGGCGATAGACCGTGGACTCTGTAGGAATCTGTTCGAGAGGAGGCAAGTTTGAGACTTGATATTTCGAAAGCCTGGAGAGTTGGAAACCGAAAGTATAATCTCAGTAATCTGATCGCAGAAAAAACTCCGAGCTGTCAGATTGTTTGCGGTAAAATTCAGGCATTGGATCACCAGAATGGATATGAACCATCAGATACTATAAGTCCGGGAGGAGTCAAGTTTAAAACTTGAGATTCCTGAAGTGTGGAAAGTCGAAGGGTTGGAGAAAATCTGGACCACTAGATCCAGGAGGACACGTGTCAACAGGTTAAAATATCCAGAGGAAGGTAAAGGTCGAAGTGTTGAAACACCCAAAGCCCAAAGATTCGAAGAGCCGTGAGCCATCGATTGGCAAAGGGACACTTGTTAACAGATCAAGATCTTCGAGAAGATTGTAGTAGGGTTTCAGTTTCAGAATTGAGATTTCTCAACTCCAAAGGCATGAATACTCAAAGTGTACCTAGGCTGACAGATCTAAAGGAGACATGGTGTGAATTCATGAACTCTGGGTAAATTCCTGAAGAGATTCATAGTTGTTGGATTCAGAGGAAACGTGGCACAAATCTGTGAACTACAGGTAAAGTCCTGAAGTGATTCATAGCCGTTGGATTCGAAGGACACTTGGTGAAAATATGTGAGCTCCGAGTGAAGACCCAAAGTAATCCTAAATCATCATATAATGAGGAAATGCGTCATAGGATTGTAGCCTTCAGATAAACATCATTGGGGGAAAGGTTTGAGATTTGAGATCTCAGAAGTTTGAAACCCGAAGGAGATATCAACCGTCGATCGAGAATAAGGTTGGAGGATCGTTGATTTGCGTTAAATGGTCAAACACCCGAAGTGGAATAAATATCATTGATCGAGAAAGATAGGTGTCTGCATATCGTTAGCTCCAAAATTTTGAAGTATGGAAGAAGTAGGGTTTGAGATTTCAAAACCCCGAAGTCCGAAATTGTGAAGAGATCATAGTCGTTCATCTAGGAGGGACATATATGGTCTGTAGATTTGAGAGGCGCAGATATGAACCGTCGATTCAAAGAGTATCGTCAATATTGCGAGATCGATGATCCCGTAGCATTGTGGGGACAAGAGTTGCGTGAAGTTTAAAATATCGAGGGCGGGCCAGAATTCAAACTATGGTTTCATCAGGAGGACACATGGAGACTTCAGGAGGATTGTGGGCCCAAAAGTAGTTTGACCCAAAACCATTTGTGTTCATGCCTGCAATCACATGGTCATATCCAAGGTCATATCTCAGGAGAGGCCAAGAGAAAAAGGGGTTAACGCCAACTTCGAGACTTTGCTGAAGCATGATGGAGAAGGTCACGGGAATCATAAGACCTGAAACAGAGGCCAAAAGGGTATGTGTGTGATTTATAGGTGAGACTATCATGGTATCAAAGTCTCGTTAGATTTAGAATCGAAGAATCTTGACCAGAGGCTCGGGTTGAGTCATGAACTTTCCAAATTAGAACTCATAGAGAGAAAGAGGATTTGTTCTGGTAAGGAGGACAATTTTTTTTTTTTCACCCCATCGTGGGTCTGTTACAAATTTGTATCAGAGCATGGTTACAACACTTGGCCTTCTTGGTCTCATGTACGAGTCTCATAAGGAAGTATCATTATTTGCATTTAATCCTTGAGGAGAAGGACTACATATTGAACCTGTGAGTTTGGGAATTCTTGTTGAATTTCAGTAGAAGAATTTATTTAACCTTTTGTCAAAGTGATAAATACTCTTACCGAAGTAGGGATATAATAATTAATATTTATAATAAGACTTCAATGTGGATAGCTAAAGGTGGCAGGGTTCTTTCAAGAGAAGTTGAATCTTGAAGGATGGATGACCTGGTGTTCGTAACACTACTTCTAAGCATGGGAAGTTGGAACCTTAGGCACCGATGATGGTTGATTATATAATGGTTAATACATTTGTGGGATTAAAGGAATCTGATAGGATCAAGTAGGATCCTTGGTAGTTATAGTTACTTATTTACATTAAACTCAGAATATATAACTCCTCATGACCAGAGAAAGGTGATATGGGTAAAACCCTATGGACACTGAGGCAAGGAGGTTTTCTTGCTAGACGTTGTTGCGTGACCCTGGTTGGTTATTTCAATGAGAGAAGGCAACATCAATACGAGATATGACTGTGAGATTAGTCCTATAAGGGACTAAAAATCTCAAACTAAAGGACACAAATGATGAAATTAAACTATCAAGTGAATGCATGAGGTAAAAAGGTGCAAGAGATGCACCTACGTATACACGAATGTGTATACATGATCATAAGGATGATTGGAAGATCCTTGGGAAAAGGATATAGAATCTTGATATGTCCGTGTGTGAATGACATGAATACTTAGCTATGTTTAATTATTCTTGAGTGCATAGGTTTAATGCATTGTGAAGCTTCTTAATATGAAGCCTGATATCATACCAGTTAGGTATGAATGATATTAAACGTGTAAGTGATGTACATGTATGATGAAAGAGTATAGTTGTAGGCACCATATGGTTTCCCTAATGAGTGAAATATAAAGCAAGAATTGCTCTTGTTCAGATTAAATGAATACTATGGATGCATGGCTTAATACATTCTGAAGAGTCATGAAAGTTTTTCTATGAATAATATCTTGAGGGGAATGTATTCCCTTTTCCTCATGGAATACTAATATAAATAGATGAAAGAGTAAAAGAGAAAAGGTGCTATGATTGTCATGATAAGAGGAAATTGATTATGCCTTTGAGAATCACATGAGAATGATTGTGAATGATCAAGAGTTGATTGATTTTAAAGTATAAATTTATGTGGTTAAGTACATCATGGATGTACGTAAAAAAAAACAAAATATGTGTGGATACATAATATGGATGCATGACAAAAAAAAATGCATGTTTATATTTCTTAGAAAATGATTAGTAACAAGCTAAATCTAATTCAAGGTTGAGGCCATCACAAATAGTGATGGATATGAAATAAGGAAGTTGCATGCTGAAGGAGTTCACTGTGGAGGAACTGTGTGAAGACTCTGTCAGGAAAACAAAGTCACAACCTTAGTAACTTGTGAGAAACTGAACAGTGAGCTACAAGCTTATATATATATGAATAAAGGAGTATGTTTGATTGAATAGGCAGTGAGGTCTTTAGAGACAACTCAGTTGGGCTGAAACGTCCTAGGCAGTGTAGAAAGAACTGGAACAAGGGGAGATCCCTGAACTCCTTTATTGATATGTGTTATGTTTCCTCTAGAATGAGAAAGATGATTTACTTATAAAGGTAAATGTCTTGATACCATAGTGATGATGATTGTATTACTGTAGAAATAATTGAGAATTGTCTGTATTGCAGTCATGGAAACCCTTGAAGATAATGTGATGAAGTGCATAAAGATATGCTAGGGCATTGTGAAGAATTTTTATGGATTTGGATGTTATGATACATGCATTTTAATTGATATTACAACTAATCATGCATTTTGTGTATAGAAAGGAGTTGGAACTGTTGAGGAAGACAATTATCAATAATTGGCAACCTCAAGTAGAGGGTGACCATGCGAAGGTTGCGGTCGAAAGATTGTTGACAAGACTGTGAAAATCTCGCTAAAGCACCACTGATGAGGTAAATATCATAAAGAGGGTGGTAGAAACCAAGAACAGGTATAAAAATGTTCATGCTTATGTGGCTGAAGGTATGAATAGATAGGGGTGAGAATCCCTTCTGAAATATTTTGTTGTCCCATGTTATGCATGAAATTTTGAAAAGGAAGTTGTATGCCCTAGATACCCAAGTAGGGTATGACTCGGGAAGGAGAACTTGAATGTTGGAGGTGTGAACCTACGTAAGTCAAGACTAATTGTATGATGCAGTAACATTTGAACCAAATGATTTCTATTGACTCAAAAGGTCAAAAAACTTTACTAAGAAATCGTAGAAATCCCTTCGATCAACTACAGATCGAGATCATGAGGATTGAAAAAGAAGACCCTAATTGAATTGGGTTAATCAAGAACATAACACAAGAGATGAATGTGAGTCATTCATCATAATAAAATTGATCTCATTCATCACATTGAATTCAAGATCCACTAGAGTTAACGGATCATACTCTAGTCGTTTGATAAGATTGACGACCCGTATTCACTACAGAGCACAAAGGAAGAATTAACAGGCGCGCTAGTTCACGACCTGCAATCAAGCTACACCATTGATCTCGTTGGGGTGCATGATCAATGGCCACGATTAAAAGAGTTGGGAGAACACCTTTCAGATTGCAGATATTTAAATCTCTGATAAAGAGAGACCTAGTTGAGGTTCCAAAATCCCTTGCAGTCGTTGGATCTAGGGAAAGACAGGTCTTCACCGTTTCATTGGAGAAAAGAGGTTAAGCTAGGATCATAGCACCTGGACACGGGAATCAAAAGGGTAGCACCTGAAAAGAATAGAGCTAAGGTCACAACTCTCGATCACATGGAGAGAAGACGAAGTTCCTCCGGGCCAGTCAAGGAAGATAGAGTCTAACACTCTGTGTTAGATTGTGGTCGCGAGGACTGGTTCTAAGGGAATAAATGTGCTCATAGCTAGCACATGGCATGGATTTTTCAGTAAGGAAGGAGGACCTTCCAATGTTTTACATACATTATGTAAGCTTTGAAGGAAAACAAAGTGGGTGGCCATAATTGTTGGCACCTTGGTTATTAATGAAAGAATAATTCTTAAAGGAATTCATGTGAAAATTTTGAGTTTCATGTGTAGCGATTTGGGATCGTGATCGACCTATAGCAAGAAGCATGGTCCTTCTGTAAGAGTGAATGAAAATGAATAAGCCATGTGGTGAAGAGGTTGGTTAAATTACAACACACCATGGCCAGGAAACTGTCATAAAGTGTGACAAACTTGAAATCAATGCAAGAGTGCATTGGGTATGAATGTGGCCGTGAATACAGGCACATTTGTTAAATCCTTTGAAATTTTGAAATACGTTTTGAAAGGTTTGGTTTGTTGAAATAAGGAATAGGAAAGGAATGGGACTCCCTTTTCATATTTATATAGATGTGATGAACTGTTAGTATGCATGGTTTTGAATATAGATATATTTGTACATGGATACATGAGAGACTAACAATTTGTTTGCTGCAAAAAGAATGAATTGCAGGGAGAAAAAGGGTCATGGATATGGAAGTGTTGTAAGCCAATAAGGGAGACCAACTACATGTTGAGACAAACCACTATGGGAAGGAATGTCCCATAATTACGAATCTGGTTACTGCGTGGAACAAATATGACAACAAATTATTAAATTTGGAAATTTGTGGGTGATACATTTGCAAGAATTTTTTTTGAATTTAAAATTTATGATGATGTCTCATGATTTTTTGTATGATTTTGATATGGGTGAGAAGAAAATATCTGTACATAAAGGACAGATGATGAAAAATGGCTACTACTGAGCCATGAGAACCCCATGGTAAGCCATGATTGCCTAGAATATATCGTGTTGAGGTAACACAATCTGAAGGGATGCCTCGACAGAGTAAGTCTAATGGATGCCTCGACTATAAGGCTCGATAAAGTTTCAGAGTTCTTCCTATGGAAGAAAACCTTGTCAAGGAAATATGGATCACCCGAGGGACTGTATAACAGAGAAGGGGATGCCTGAGCCTAGGCTTGGAGGGTGAGTGATAGCAAGGAATATGAGACCTTAATAGTTATTGTAAACTATCGATTGGGATAATGCACATGATGGGTAGTTCTTCCTATGCGAGAAAACCTTGGCAAGGCAATATGGATCACCCAAGTGACTGTATAGAAGAGAAGGGGATGCTTGAGCTTGGGCCTGGAGGGTGAATGACTGCAAGGAAGATGAAACCTTGGTAGTTCCTAAAAACTATTGATTGGGATCATGAGCCCAATGGGTATGTCAAGGAAAAACAATGAGCCTGGATAAGAAAACAACCATGTAGATACAAATCCACAAACTATGCAGATAATTATTGTGCTAAGATTATGAAATTTTTCTTAGAAATTTTTATGCAATGTTTTTGCATAAGACTATGATTAACGTGATTGTTGTCCAAGAATTATTGAGAGCAGTTGACCAAGATCAAGGGTCTGAAAAAATGACCTGACGAAGAAAGAAGAATCAATATTTCTAAAATAGCTGAATGGGAAAGGCATGACAGGTGTTTTTGAGAAAGAACATCAAGGATGATGTTCGTTTAAGGGGGAGGGAATTGTAACACCATGTTTCCCCCAGTCTATAAATATAACTATATTGAACAAGGAACTATGGAAAACCTAAAAGTGTCAATGATTTATTTAATGGACCTTTGTACAAAAGGTCGATTAATGTAAATTATGTTATTTTAATAGAAAATAGTTACGTGTTGCATAACTGCTGAAAGAGGGGATGTGCTAAGAGAAAACCATGAATTCTATGAAAGGTGGTGGAGGGGACCCATAATGGTTTTGTTAACCTCCACTGAACTAGTACCATGCTAGAATTAATTTCTCATATCAAAACAACCCTCTGACCCAAGAATGAATTACAATCGGGATGGTAGGTTGGAAGACCTCCTCAAGAGTTAGTGAGGGGATGGGGAAGACTGCCCATCCATAAGGCTTCCAGACCTGACCACGGACTGGGAATTAAAGCCACATGCAACCTTGTTGAGGAAGGAAAGAAAGGAAGTGTGGTGGGGAGAAGGAAGACCTGCGAAAAATGTAGTGACGAGAGCATAAGCTCTCGGGTCTGAGGAAGGAATGAAAGAGGAACGTTGAGTTCTGATTACAGAAAAGAAAGATTGATCTAGAAGAAGGAGAGTAACCTTATCCCTTAACTATTTCTATATTGGGAGAAGGAGAGTAACCTTTGTACCTAACTTTCGTTGAGCTGGAAGTAAGATATTAAATCTCAAAGCATCGTGGCTTAAGATCGGGGATGGCCAGTGATAAATCCATTGGGAATGACTGAGCCTATGATTGGGTGGAAACGAGCACCCCTTTCAGCAGTCGCATCACACTCTATGGTTATGATAAATGTTTTCTTGCCTTATTCTTTGAATTGTAAATAATGGATGCATGCGAGTATTTACATGTCTATAAAGGGTTCTTTATCTGTATTAAATTATTAATTTATGAGCATGTGTTTGTTCCCTTGAGAACCTATATTTCTTCTTGAATTTCCATATGTTCTAGTTTAATCACTCAAAGGCACTTTCCCCAGGAATTTACAATACCATTCTGGAATCGGAGCAAGCCTCTGTGCATAACTACTATTTTTGTAACCTCACAAGTTACTTTGCCTTGATTTAGATCTTAAATATTTGGGAGTTGAGAAGGTGTTCCCTTTAGACCAGTAGTCTAGGAGACTCTGAACTCATGCCTATTCCTTAACCAAAAAACTGACTAAGAGTGGGTATTATATCTCAGGAGTTATATGAAGATCCACATGACTTGGGTCTAGGAACCTTGGAGCTCGAGGCTCCATGATGTCAAATTGAAAAATAGTCAAGTTGAACCCCACAATTTCTATGAATTGTCAATCTATGAATGAAGATCAAGGGTGGGGAATCACTGCAAAGAACAAAGGTGAAAATAGCGGACGTGCTAGTTCACAGCCCACAATTCATCCTTGTAGTTGATCTTGACAGGATGGAATATCAATGATCCCAGTTAGACTAGAATAGAGCGAGCACTTTCTATATTGTAGAGGTCAAACTCTCCGATAAAGAGTACACATGTTGGGGGCCGCAATTTTTGTGAACCATTGATGGCCATTGACCTTTGATATAGGTTTGATGTGATCCCTAAAACGTAAGGAGCATGTGGGATGACGAAAACCTTCAAAGAGATCAAGCTTAGAAGAGATAGTGCTTTCAAGAGTGCAGAAGAAACCCAGGAGATGTGCCCGTAGGGGGAAAAGTTCAAATCCTTTGAGCACTTAGAAAACCTTCCAAGTCAGAGTAATTCATAATCCTAGGAGGACGAGTGACAGTGGTCATTGGATCACATCGTAGAGGCTAGACAATCATATGATCTAAACAAGGTGCACAAACCTTAGTACATTACACACGTAGGAGAAGAGGACCTACCAAAGTTATGAAGTCCCAAAGTAGTTTGGGACCGTCAATCGCTAAGGGGGACACATGGCAACGGATCGTGGAATCCGGAGAAACATGCTTCGGTTAAAATTTGAAATTCCCAAGCCCCAAAGACTCCAAGTAAATATGGACTGCCCGATTCAGAGGGAAACATGGAGACAAATCATGGACTCCAGAGGAATCTATTCGAGAGGAGGCAAGTTTGAGACTTGATATTTCCGAAGCCCAGAGAGCCAAATAACTAAAGTAGAATCTCAATCATTCGATCGTAGGAAAATCTTTGAGGCATCATATTGTTAGGGGTAAACTTCAAGCGTCGGATCACCAAAGTGGACTTGAATCGTTAGATACTGTGAGTCTGAGAGGAGGCAAGTTTAAAACTTGAGATTCTCGAAGCGTGGAAAGTCGAAGGGCTGGAGAAAATATGGACCATTGGATCTAGGAGGACATGTGACGATAGGATAGAATATCTAGAGGAAGGCGAAGGTCAAAGTGTTGAAACACCTGAAGCCCGAAGAGCCAAAGAGCCATGAGTCATCGCTTGGCACGGGGACACTTGTCAACATATTGAGAGCTCCAGGAAGATTGTAGTGGGGTTCCTATTTGAGAACTGAGATTTCTGAACCCCAAAGACACGAACATGGGAAGTGAACCTAGGCCAACAGATCTAAGGGAGACATGGTGTGAATCCATGAACTTCGGGTAACGTCCTAAAGAGATTGATAGTCCTTGGATTCATAGGACAAGTGGTGCAAATCCGTGAACTTCGGGTAATGTCCCAAAGTGATTCATAGCCATTGGATTCAAAGGACACGTGGCATAAATCTATGAGATCTAGGTGAAGACCCGAAGTAATCCTCAATTTTCAGATCAGGAGGACACGCGTCAGACGATTGTAGCCTTCGGATAAAATTCATTGGGTAAAAGGTTTGAGATTTGAGATCTCAAAAGTTCGAAACCCAAAGGAGATCTCGACCGTCGATCAAGAAGAGGGTTAGATGACTGTTGATTTGGGTTAAATGGTCAAACAAATGAAGTGGAAGCAAGACCATTGATCGAGCAAGACAGGTGTTTGCAGATCATCAACTTCAGAAGTTTGAAGTATGAAAGAAGCGAGGTTTGAGATTTCAAAACCCCGAAGTTAGGAATTGTGAAGAGATCACAGTCATTGATCTAGGAGGGACATATCTACTCCATATATTTGAGCGATGAAGATATGAACTGTTGATTCATACATTATCAACAAGATCACGAGATCGATGATCCCGTAGTATTGTAGGGACAAGAGTTGCGCGAATTTTAAAATATCGAGGGCAGGCCACAATTCAAACCATGGTTTCATCATGAGGACACGTGGAGACTTGAGGAGGATTGTGGGCCCAAAAGTAGTTTGACCCCAAACCTCTTGTGGCCACGCCCATAATCGCGTGGCCATAGCCAATTTCATATCTGAGTAGAGGCTAAGAGAAAAAGGGCTAACGCCAACTCTGATACTTCGTTGAAGCACGAAGGAGAAGGTCACGGGCATCATAAGACCTGCAATAGAGCCCGAAAGGACCTATGTCTAATTTAGAGGTGAGACTATCATGGTCTCAAATTATCATTTGATTTAGACTCAAAGAATCTTGACCGGAGGCTCGGGATGAGTCCTAGACTTTCCAAATTAGAACCTGTAGAGAGAAAGAGGACTTGTTTCTGTAATGAGGATGAATTCTTTTTTTATTTTTCACCCTATCGTGGGTGTGTTACACTAGCCAGAGGTAGAGGGACACCAAAGGATTGCATAGGAGAAAATGAAGGGTGTTCAACCAGAGACACTTTGGCAGGCCTAGACCTAGGGGGTCTTTCCCTTCCACCATGATGTTGGCCCTTGAAGGCCTCTGGCATCATCATATTGATCCTTGACATAATCCGGTTAGGGTGTTGGCATGAGGATGGCATGATTAGCACATGTGGAATCTTATGAGGCCTTTTGAGGCCTAAAGTTTCACTTTAAAGGCCTAGAATTCCATGATGGGGCCTAACATCACCCTAATAAGGGCATGGAGTCATCCCTAAAGAAATATTAGGGTTTAAAATTGTTAATTTTATGTAAAACTAGATTTTTTGATGTAAACTGGCCATGTCGGCCTTTTTTGACCTAAATTCTAATTAAAGGTCATGATTATTGTATAAATAGAGATTTAAGACTCTCATTTTTTATCTTCTTTCACACACAAAAGTATGAGGTCTGAAATTTGACCCTCTTTAAGGGTACTTGGTTGAAATTAATTAGGGCACAACTTCTTGGAGAGGTTATTTTTGGTGTATTTTGGCATTTTCATGGTGGAAAGTATTCAACTAGGATTTTGTGGCTAGATTATTCTTGATGAAGTAAGTGAAATCTGCAATTATTCATTTATTTTGAATGGTTATGGTACATTTTCTTATTCATTAATAATATTATGAAATTGCTAGTTTGAAACCCTAAGGGAAAAGAACATGTTATTGTCCTTTTCTTTATAATTTTCCACCTAGTTGATTTTGCTAGAGAACATCTCCTTTGAAGAATATAATAGATCCCTACCTTTTTATAACTATAGTATCATTGCTTCATTAGCTTCATACATTTTACTTTAATCTTGATCTAAGGAAGAAGGAACTCGCTAGGGCCTAGGGTTACCTACTTTCTAACATTTTTTCCTTCTAGGGTTTAGATATTGAGGCCTTAGGTTACTAACCCCTGAATCATCTTACCCTTCCTTTTAGTTCATGTATTATCATTTTTTGTTTTCGTCTAAGAATTTCCACTGCAAACTTTGAATCCATTACCCTAAAAGGCACTAGTTCACTCGTTGCAAGTGATTGATTGACCAAAACAACTCTTATACCATTTTCCCTAAGAATTTTGCTAACTCTTTATAAATCTAGATTAGACTAATTCACTAACTAATTTGATGTTGTTGCAAGATATTTCTACATCCATATATAACAACAAAAAATTCATCCTAAAAGCAATATTAAAATCTGATTATACATTGTTATTATTGCTTCCGACAACTATTATCATTTTGTCAATTTTAGGCTATTATTTCTTGTCATCTTTGAAGCATTATTGAGGAATAATTGTGTAGTTGTTGCTAAGTATACATTGTTGTTATAAATATTTTTTTTGCTTCAATTTTATATCATCTTGTTCATTTTCCAAAAGTCCATGGTTTTATGAAGCACTAACATCATATGGTACTTGCAAACAACATTTATTTTCTTGTTGTCTTATTCTAGGAAAATACACTTAAATATTATTTTGCTTCATCTCATTAAAACCTTGGGACTTTTGATTAGAGTGACCCGTGAGAGGGGTGGGAATTTATTACTACTTTTACCCTAGCCTTCTCAAACCCCCAGGTCACCAAGGACGTCTCCCCTAGGATACTACTTCTAAATAGAAATATGTGTCTTATTAAGGTGATAGTTATAGGACATTATCATTGTTACACCAATTTAGTATCCACTTTCCTTTGGATTTTGGCAAGTAAAAATTGCACGATAACATTTTCACACCATGTTCGGGGAATACTGAGTCAATTTTCCTCAAAGATGACACTTTTCGGTAAGCCTTTCCTAAAAATACTTTATCTTACAAAGAGTACCTAGTGAATCCACTAACGGTGATCCCCTCATCCCTTTGATAGTTTCAAGAAAATTATCTGGTGACTCCACATATCTTAGGGAGGTATATCAACCCTCCCAAATCCTTTAGAATAAAACCTTCCCGAAACTCTCCTATAATAAAATCATTATTTAGAGGCAATATTCCTTTAAACACAATGTCTAGTGCAGGAAATCATACTTTTACTCCTAATCAAGATAATAGCCAGAAACAATGGTCATCCAAGATTTTGAATTCATTAGACATGACAAACATACCAGGATACCCAAAGAAAATGCCCCCTAAGTATGAGAAATGGTTGCCTAAATTCACTGTTAATGATGTAGTCAGTGCCAAGGATCACATGAGCAACTTTTGGGCCTTCTTCCATATTCATCCAATCAATGATGATGTTGAAGACTTAGCCATGAAATTGTTCTCTGCTACCCTCCATGATGGCGCTAGACGATGGTACAATGGTCTCCTTGATGCTAGTATTAAAAACATGGATAAACTGGAGGAAATATTCCTCAAAAGTTGGAGTGTCAAGGAAGACCCCAACATGTTCTTGATAAGGCTGAATAACCTAACAAAACAAGATAATGAAATTGTTAGAAAATTTCATGACAAATTTGAAACTTTAATGCAAAAGATCCCAGTGAAACATCATCCTTGAGATGGTTTCCTTCTCTTTCTTTACACCAAATAATTTACAAGATAGATGGGGTATCTCCTTGGAGATAAATACCCTAAAACAATCCAAGAATCCCAAGAGGTATCTGTAAGGATTGAATACAACCTATCATCATCTAGAGTCGAGCCTTTTTCTACCCCAAGAGTCAAAGTGGATGCTAAACCTAAGATAGTCCATAACATTGGACCTACCTCAAATAACAATGCTAGCTTGGAAAATCTATAGTTGACTATAGATGGCATGGTAAAAACTCAATAACTAATCATGAATAGGATTTTCCACTTGGAAAGAGATCAAAAACAAGCTCCTAGGGTTCCTTACAAAGGGAAATTCCAGAAAGGAAATCAAGTTTTTAGACCAAAAAATGATCAAGAGGTTCTTAATACTCTATCCCATGCAAACATGGTAGATGAAAAACCTTGGTACTTACAGTGAAAAGAATCACATTGGGAACATGAGTGTTGTTGGCAAAGGGGCAGACCCAGGGTTCAACACTACAACAACACACCAACAAAATCCTAACTATCGGCCCTTTCGGCAACACCTACGAAGCAGATGAATTCTCACCCAAGGTAGAGGCAGGGGTGGTTGTAGGACTCCAATGTCTGCAACCTTAGCTGGGACACAGATCTATGATTGTAACACCTTAACAAAGCACTTATCTATATACTTCATCAATGTTTACCCAATATCTACTTCCCAGGTAAATACCCTAATTACATAGCATCACAGTATTCAACCAGGTCTAGCATCTAGCAGCACTTAGCATGACGAAACAAATCAGATCTAGCAGATTCAAGAACTAAGCACATTCACATAGGTCATATCCAACATTTAATCTCACTATTAAGAACAAATAAACAACATATATACCTATCATTCATCTATATCAAAGCACTAATAAAGTAAATACATTAACACATTAACACATCTCACAAAGCATTCAAAAAATAGGATGTACGTGGTTCACCGCCACCCTGGGGCTACGTCCACCAACTCTTCATATTCTTTATTAGATTTCTTCAATCTTCTTATATGCACAGAGCCTTCAGATCAACTTTGTAGAGGACAAGAGATCTGCACACTCTTCATTAGATCCTCCTTCCCCAATCTAGGTTATAGCACAAATCCTACATGCAATCCCTTACAACCACTTGCACTCATCCTTGCAAACATACACAAAGCACTTACAACTATTACTTCCACTCAGCACCACTTACAACTGACTTGTCATTCACACTTAGCCATTCATCTTCTTCTCACTACATTCTTCTTCTCACTACATTTCCTAGCATCTATTTATGCATTACAAAATTGGGCCTAAACATGGGTAAACCCATCGGCTGACATCCCCATACCCATTACTTAATCCCAAATCCCAAAAATCCCTAAAAGGGGGCCAAGATCCGATGATCTCCGCTTCATATTGCTCTCCACCTTCGACAGCCTGTCGAAGTCCCAAAAATAGGTCAAACATCACCAAGGATCCTCAAAACATGGTCAAGGGACAACAAGTGTCCTCTTAGTAATGGTGAACATGACCAGGTCAATATTGTCAATCATACCATTGAAATTCCTCAATATTTCCTTAATGTCACACTTGAAGAACATCAAGAACGCATAAAGGAAGCAACCAGTAAGGCTAGGATGGAGGTGATAAATAACCTTGACCAAGAGTTGAGAGAAAATTTCAAGAAACAAGAATTCCAAGTGTACGCTAGGAAAAAAAGAATGAACCAACCTCTCTCTATTGGGCCTGTAATTTCATAAACAAGACCTCCACCTATGAACATACTTCTCCATAAAAATCCTCCCAAACCTGACAATGTGGATTTGAATCTTGACTTTGAAGGTGCATTGGAGAAAATGCATGTAACCATTCCATTAAGGGAAGTCATCAAGGTCCCATCTGTAAAATGAAGGTTAATTTTTTTTTTCAAAATATCAGATGAGCCAATGGACCTTTCTATAATGTTACAAGTAGATCACATTAGGGTTCAGTATGATGGACACCCTCCTTTCTTCATGCAATTGTTGATTAATAACAAATTCCTTATCAATTGTATGCTTGATTCAGGAGCAAGTCCTAACATGATGTCTTTGAAGGTAATGGAGAAATTAGGCCTAAATGTCACATGACCTTACAGGAATGTGTCTAGTTTTTAATCCAAGGACATGCCCACTCATGGGGTAGTTGAAAACATTGAAGTATTCCTTAGAAGATATTCTGAAAGAGAAATCCACATGGATATTGTGGTAGTGGATTTCCTGGATGTATGGGGAATGTTGTTGTCCAAGAAGTTTGTTGTGATATTGGGAGGCACCTTCGAGATGGATATAAGTTACATTAACGTGCCTATGAATGAAAAAACAATAAGTCGCCTCCCAAATGTGTCGATGGCCAAGGTCGATGTGCATGAAATTGATGATGATGTTAGAACTAGCGAGACATATGAGCCAATCGAGGAGAGCCTTCCTGTATTTTCACCTAAGAATTTACCTTTCGCTTCAGAGGAAGACTTTGATAGAATACAATGGAAAAAGAAGGAAGAGTGCCAACAACTCCTAGAAAAATACAAGGAAAAATAAGTTGGTATTGTCAAGCTATTAACAAAAGGACAGGATGACATATTGATCAAACTGACCCAGTAGGAAGTCTTCACAACATAATCCCACCCCCTCCCTCAAACAAATATACTAGAGTTGTACAAGAAATAGTGAAATTCAGAACAAAGGATTACCAAGAGGGAGATACGGTCTGGATGTGGGATACCAAAAGGGGAGAGCCTACTAATGTTAAAGGGAATGAACAGTTTTGGCTTGGACCTTTCAGAGTCAAAATGAAGTCATTCAATGATTCCTACTATTCATCCATGTTGGAAGGAATAAGATGTCCATTACTGATTAGTGGACACCTCCTCAAACCCCATCAAGGGGAAAATACTTGACTTCAGAGGTAAGTACAAATAAGTAGGCAGGCATTTTCATTCATTGTATATACCATCTCCATATAATGTAAAAGTAGTGTAGTTGTAATCTCGTTTCCATATGTATATAGGATTGCTTTCATTTCACTGTATAATATATGAGCTAGGGGTGATATCACCACCCCAAAATATTAATAATTGATTTTTTTCAGATCTAGAAGATCACAAGTTATGCCATAGATGTTGAGGTTATCATGTTCTCTATGGTGAGCACATTTCCCCGAGCTGGATCCATATGTTATCTCTTATCCTAGGTATAACTAAGAAGATTATGTCTCAAGGCCCACGGGTCCTAGACATGGAGTACCAAGAGCCATATGACTTGAGCTTGGCCCTGGAAGGCCCATCTTTTCTTTAACTCCTTCTATTTATCAGTAGCAGCCACTTCCATCCCAACAACCCGAGTCTGAAATAACAGTGAGTCTTTCTGCATGAGGTAATGATTTAGGGTATCATGGTATGTGTCACTCTGATTCTTAAAACATTTGAATGTTTGCACTGAATTATCTTTTGTTTCATGATGTTTTCTTGGAAATTATGCTCTTTAACTTGTACATACCCGGGGGGGTGAAAAAATTCCCTAGTAATTTGGTTCCCATAGGGATGAGTTTTCGTTGGGTGGGTCTATGAAAGGTCATCATCCATTCCTTTCATACTTCCCACTTTTCATCATTATCCCTCTCATATTTCCCCCACATTGGTTCAGGCATTGGGTTTTCAAAGCTAGTAAGGGTTGTACCTTGCCTTATGGAAAGAATGGGATAACATCCCAGTGGCTAAAAGTAGTTGGAAAAAGTTAAAATCCAAGATGAAACCTTCAAATTCTTCACCTAGGGATTCCCAAGAAAGCAATAAAAGGATTCTTAGAAAGAAAATGGGAACCATAAAATAAAATAAAACTCAAGATCTAGTTGGTGGATAGGAGGTCTCATCGTGAGCCAGCCTATTAGGTACAAGGGAATGTAGCAGTATGAAACTACTATCCATCTAGTCATCAAACCAGGGTAGTGGCTCTTGGTGGCATAGCCAAGAGAAAGAGGGTCTCATCACAAGTCATCCTTCTCATTTCTGTGAAATTCTTGTGGGTAAGTTTTTCACCACTGGTCACCATGCTAGGACAATGTCCTCCATCTATTCTCTTGAAAATAAAAAGAAATAAGATAAAGAGTAAAAGGCATTTAATGGGATAGGAAACAATGGCTTCCATGACAAGGTGTAGTATGCCCTCTATAGAGGCACCCACAAGTGAGACCTACATTTCCTTTTTATCACTACACCCGTTGCCCAAACATTCCCTATGCCATCTCATGCATGTACATGAACTATATTGGTATTCACCTAGGAAACACCCCAAACTTGAGGAGAGTTATCCCAATAGGACATCATGAGACCCTCTTCAAACCTGGCATGTTAAATTGCATAATGTCTTTGAGCATTTGTCTGGGTAAATGGGTTTTGATGCACATGTATGGGTAACTTGATTATTATATGTGATTGAGATTGCTATGATCCCTGTGACTTATGATCCCATGGAGCGATTACTTGTTGTTGTTGTAGGACTATGCTCGATGGATAGGTACATATGGGGAGATGATTATTTCGGACCTCGATGGGGATAAAATCCCACCATATGGATGTTGTGACCCCAGAAATAGGCAGAGGGACACCAGAGTCTTACACCATAGAAAAATAAGGAATTTCCACCATAGACACTTTGGTAGGCCTAGACCTAGGGGGGTCTATCCCTTACACCATGATGTTGGTCATTAAAGGCCCCTGACGTCATCCAGTTAAGGTGTTGGTATGAGGACTTCTTGGTTGGCATGTGTGGCAGCTTATGAGGCCTTTTGAGGCCTAATGTTAAACTCTTCAGGCATGGCATTCAATGATAGCACCTAATGTCACCCTAAGAAGGGCATGACATCATCCCTAAAGACAAATTATGGTTTTAAATTATTAATTTTATGTAAAACTGGATTTTTTGATGTAAACTGGCCATGCTGACCTTTCTTGACTTAAATTGCAATTAAAGATTGTGATTATTCTATAAATAGAGAGTTAAGACTCTCATTCTTTTATCCTCTTTCACTCACACAAGTGTGAGGTCTGAAATTCGATCCTCTTTAAAGGTACATGGCTGAAATTTGCTAGTGCGCAACTTCTTGGAGAGGTTATTTTTGGTGTATTTTGGCATTTTCATGGTGGAAAGTCTTCAACTAGGGTTTTGTGGCTATATTATTCTTGATGAAGTAAGTGAAATCTGCAATTCTTCATTTATTTTGAATGGTTGTGGTACATTTTTTTATTCATTTCTAAGATTATGAAATTGCCAGTTTGAAACCCTAGGGGAAAAGCACGTGTTATTGTCCTTTTCTTTATAATTTTCCACTTACTTGATTTTTCTAGAGAACTATTGTTGGGAAATAATACCCTACGGACTAACAAGCTAGGGCTTAAACTTGCATGCAGATCATGACCCTTAAGAAATTACTTTTAACCTTCTACCCCAAACCTAAAACCCTTTTTCACATGCAAACATGGAAAGAACCGACTAACCTTTTTAGCGATGTTTGATGTAGATCCTCCGTTGCGCTTTATCTCCTTGCTTATGCTGCTCCTTCCAAAGACGATCCTGCAATCAAGACAAAAACACTACACATGCATGCTATTGTTCTACTAGAGGGTTAGAGATTAAGCATAAATCAAATCAAATATATAAGACTCGTACATTGGGACGGGAAAAGTATTCTTTATTAATCTCAAGATGAATCAAATTACAATAATCATAGAGATCGACCACCATTCCTTGATCCCGATCCTGGGCTCCTCCTCTTCTTTGTCCTCCAACTGCTTTGCTTGAATTCTCCTAAAGCTTGAGGAAAGGCTAAAGGGTTGGGACAAAACGAATTCGGAAATTGGGCAGAGTTTCTTTGCTATGATTTTCCTCCTCCAAATAGTACCCCTACCCCTTCTTTTATAGGCTAGAAGGAGCTAGGGTTTTGGACAAACTCTCGGCCATGCATGGCTGGGAGTTCCAGTTAACTGACCCAAATCTTTTCGTCCCATCGGAAACTTTCCTGTTTTTGTGCTTTGTTAGGTAAACGCAGGCTGTAATGGGCCAGCCAGCATTCTAACGCGTGCAGTAGTGGGCCTGCCAGCGTTCCAATGCACCCAGTAATGGGTTAGGGCGTGGGTTACTTAATTTAAGAGGTTTTTCAAGAGTTTGTTCAGCATGGCTTTGTCAATGAAGGGCAATGAGTTGGCCTGATGCCAGGTAAGCATGGATGGTGTAATTTAGGGTTATAACAGATGCCCCCTAGTGTGTGAGGTCAGAAGAGCATCTGATGGCCGAAATACATTACCAATTATTTACCAATCTGTACTGATGTGCTGAACGAGTGAGCCCAGGAATCAGGAATCAGGAAGTGCCATCTGCAAAAAATATCAAATGTCTCACCGAGGCGGGCATACCCATGCTCGAGATAAAATAGAACCATGGCTATCAATCAAATACACTGTAGATCCATGTCAAATAATTATGAAGAGTATCCGCGAATAATACACAGCGGAGCTACATCTCAAAATCAGAAAGATATACATATAAAGTATCCATCTCCCAAGAGATGGTTGTACTTCAGAGCTCGAGCAAAAATTTCAAAATATTCTAAACTCAGGTAGGAGTGTAATATGAGTGTACCACTGCACTACCCAGAGGTCTTCGATGGCTTGTCGGTTTATGGACTTGATAATCTTGATGATCGGACTGAAGGCTTCAGTGATTTCGAACAAAGACTTGATTGGACATTCAGGATGGACGGGCATGCGGACAAGAGACATATTGCAGAGGGGCCGACTCAGGCTTAGTGAAAAACTTCCCTTGGACAATAGCACGACAAGTGATAAGACTCAGGCAGCATATTTGTTAATCATAAATCTACGAAGTAGGAGGCAATGCAAACTCTCCATATGTTTGGAAGAGTAACCAAACGGTGGAGGACACAACTCAATATAGCGAGAAAAGCTTCCTAAGGTCGTACTACATCCCATAGTCTGATGAATCAAACAGACAGATGTGCTTTATCCAAAGGCGACTCATGATGTTGCCAATAAAGAAAGTACTTTTTCCATCCTCTTTTTGGGGTATATTTGATTTTTTTGTTCTTTTCGATGATTTTGAAAGAATAAAGGAATATTACGTTACAATGGAGGAACGAGCATAGAAAACATACAAGCTCAAGGCACAAGGCCAAGACTAATGTTCTAGGAAATGATACTCAGGAAAAATCCTCCAGTGGCTAAAGGTGTTAAGATGCAAAGGCAAATTGTTACTAAGCTGATGGGTAAAGGATGCAAATGCGGTTGATAGAACACACAATGGTAACGTCCTTGGATGTAAGTTTAACGAGCCCAGAGAAGGGAAGCTCGATGATTTTTCATGTTTAGAGAGTCTGAAAAAGCATAAAAGGAAACTCCATTGGGGTACCTTTTTTTACAATAGTCTACTCGGTTCGAAAAAGGGGTAAACTAGCACCGACTAGACGTCAATTCAAAACCATTTTAACGAGTGTGACACGGACAAGATCACTCGGCTATTTTTTCAATTTTAAGGAGTCTGAAAAAAGATTAAGTATGGACTCCATAGGAATATTCTTCTGGACCGTTTTAACGAGTGTGAAGGAATAAGGTCACTCGACAATCTTTTCAATTTTAGGGAGTCTGAAAAGAGCTTAACTATGGACTCTGGGGGGGTTTCTTTTTCGTAGATTTAATCCCTTAGCCCGGAAAATGAATAAAATCTTACCTGAGGATACTCTTCTAAAGAATGGACATTCCATAGAGTATTCATTTGTTCGTACAGTTGACCGTCCGAACCGAAAAAGGGGTAAACTACCGCCGGACAGACGTGACTTCAAATTTCAGTTTAACGAGCGTGAAGCTTCACAAGATCGCTCGACAATCTTTTCATATTTAAAGGGTATGAAAGGGCTTAAAAGGAGACCCGTTATGTTTTAGGAGTCCGGAGGGTAAGAAAAAGAGTGAAAAAAGACCCATGCAAATGAGGCTCAAACTCGTATTTAGGAAACACTATGCGGACTCCCGAGCCTACAGTTAGAAATGGCATGGACACCATAATGCAACCAGGAAC
>JZKD02S0150223.1:485375-511168 GCA_000966675.3 Picea glauca
GTCGGGTAGACCACAATGAGCAGGGTATCAAGCCCGAAACCTGTCAAGGGTATCGAGAGCAAATGGTCCGGAAGACAACTGAGGACCTCGAACGGATTCGAGACCCATGAAGCTCTGTGGCAAATGCAAACGACGGAATCCCTCAACAAATCCTCGATATGTGTTCTCCACTACGCTCGGTCCAGCTTTGGAGGGGTTTTGTCCGCTACCTTTCCTTATGTGACCTCGTGTTTAGCCCTTGTGTTAGAGGGGGGTCCCAGATAACTTTCTGTAACTAGACTTCTACACTCCCTTATGACAGACTCTGATGTTTGGTTTGAGTGGCCTTGGATAATTTACTCTCCAACCTATTCCAAGGCCCTAGTCCTGAGCTAGTGTATGTAACCTACAAACAAAAAGTATAATCGTTTTTAATTAGCGTTTCTTTTAATGGGATTTTTAAGTCACAAGGTATGAAAGTGAAACTGATGGTGTGTAAAGACTCAAAGAAAAATGAACAAGAAATGCTTGGAAACAAAAATTTTTACATAAAATGCAAAACCAACAACTTTTCAACAAGAAAGACTTCTTTTCTTTTAGAATTTTCTAAGATTTCATGCAGAAAAACATCAAGGAATTTCGCTCAATCTGTGAGCTACTTATACGCGAAATGTACCGCAAAACTTATGAAAAAGAATTCTTCCTAGCTACTGATGCAACAACACAATCTTCAAACCAAGAAGAAAATGAAACAAAATGATTTTTTTTATTTAATTACAAAATGAAGCAATAAAGGGAAAATGACGACAAGCACAAAACCAAGAAAACAAAATAAAGTTCTGGCTTAAAGCGAAGATTGCAATGAACCAGAGAAAATATGCATAAAGGCAGTCAAGAAAGCACCGATTCTAACACTTCTCTAAAAACCATAACACAATTTTTTTTTTCTTTTGTCTTTTCTATTACAACATCAACTAATAAAAACACCGGCTAAGGATAAGAGGCCCTAACCTGCTGACTATACAGCCCCAGACTCAAACCCCCGAGAGGAACACTTCTCACCACAGGAGGGGATGACTACCCCACCCAGGCTGAAAAGAAACCAATCAAGCCCGCGACTGTCACTGAAATAACACGCGTGCAAACGCGTGTTGAGCTATAACAGCGCACGGGTACCCGTGGGTACCCGCGGGCTGAGCCTAAATAGGCCGCGAGTCTGTATAAAAACTAAGACAAATAAAACACAGGCAGCCCAGACCTGAAAAAGGCCTCTGGTACAAACAACCAGGGTCTCTTTAAAGGCTTGAATGCTTCTATTTTAACAGAAAAAGAAAATGAATGCAAAAGATAACAAACACAATAAAGCAGACTATAAACAAGACAGTGATCTGACAAGACCCAGACAGGATCTAGAAAGCCCCGTGAGAAGGTAAACTTCTGACAGGGAAGAGGAGACTACCTCTCAAGCTTTCTGAGTCCTACATGCTACTGAAACCTCTACAGCAAGCGTTCAAACATGGGCTACAGAAGGTTAGGGCGTGGGTTACACGCGCGCAGGCCTTCTGCAGGCCGCGTGTACCTATGTGTGTCCCGATAATGAATGTCAAGCAACAATCAAGGAAAAAACTGGTATTTATAACCAGGTTCCCTGCTAGCTCTGACCTAACAGAAAACAAACAAACAAAGAAATCGGAAATATAATTCTTTGAACTACCCAAAAACCTCAATGAAATCCGGAAACCCTAAGAGTAATATCCCCAGTGGAGTCGCCAATTCTGTTGTTGGGAAATAATACCCTACGGACTAACAAGCTAGGGCTTAAACTTGCATGCAGATCATGACCCTTAAGAAATTACTTTTAACCTTCTACCCCGAACCTAAAACCCTTTTTCACATGCAAACATGGAAAGAATCGACTAACCTTTTTATCGACGTTTGATGTAGATCCTCCATTGAGCTTTATCTCCTTGCTTATGCTGCTCCTTCCAAAGACGATCCTGCAACCAAGACAAAAACACTACGCATGCATGCTATTGTTCTACTAGAGGGTTAGAGATTAAGCATAAATCAAATAAAATATATAAGACTCGTACATTGGGACGGGAAAAGTATTCTTTATTAATCTCAAGATGAATCAACTTACAATAATCATAGAGATCGGACACCATTCCTTGATCCTGATCTTTGGCTCGTCCTCTTCTTTCTCCTCCAACTTCTTTGCTTGAATTCTCCTAAAGCTTGAGGAAAGGCTAAAGGGTTGGGACAAAACGGATTCAGCAATTGGGAAGATTTTCTTTTCTATGATTTTCCTCCTCCAAATAGTACCCCTACCCCTTCTTTTATAGGCTAGAAGGAGCTAGGGTTTTGGACGAACTCTTGGCCATGCATGGTTGGGAGTTCCAGTTAACTGACCCAAAGCTTTTCGTCTCGTCGGAAACTTTCCTGTTTTTGTGCTTTGTTAGGTAAACATGGGTTGTAATGGGCCAGCCAGCATTCCAACGCATGTAGTAGTGGGCCTACTAGCGTTCCAATGCGCCCAGTAATGGGTTAGGGTGTGGGTTACCTAATTTAAGAGGTTTTTCAAGAGTCTGTTTAGCATGGCTTTGGCAATGAAGGGAAATGAGTTGGCCTTATGCCAGGTAAGCATGGATGGTGAAATTTAGGGTTATAACAAGAACATATCATTTGAAGAATATGCTAGAGCCATAACTTTGTACCAATATAGTAGCATTGCTTCATTACCTTTATACATTTTATTTCAAGTTTGATCTAAGGAAGAATGAAATTGCTAGGGCCTAGGTTACCTGCTTTCTAACAATTTTTCCTTCTAGGGTTTAGATATTGAGGCCTTAGGTTACTAACACCTCAATCATCTTACCCTTCCCTTTAGTTCATCTATTATCATTTGTCTTTTTCCTCTAATAATTTTCACTACAAACTTTGACTCCATTACCCTAAAAGGCACTAGTTCACTTTTTGCAAGTGATTGATTGACCAAAACAACTCTTAAACCATTTTCTCTAAGACTTTTACTAACTCTTTCTAACTATAGATTAGACTAATTCACTAACTAATTTCTTGTTGTTGCAAGAAATTTTTATAGTCATCTATAACTGCAGAAAATTCATTCTAAAAGCAAGATTAAAAGCTTATTATACATTGCCATTATTGTTTCCGACAACTATTATCATTTTGTCAATTTTAGGCTATTATTTATTCTCATCTTTGAAGCTTTATTGAGGCACAATTGTGTAGTTGTTGCTAAGTATACATTGTTTTTATAAATGTTTTTGTTGCTTCAATTTTTTATCATCTTTTTCATTTTCCAAAAGTCTATGGTTTTATGAAGCACTAACATCATATGGTACTTGAAAACAACATTTCGTTTATTCTTGTCTTGTTCTGGGTAGGTACACTTAAATATTATTTTTCTTCATCTCATTAAAAAGTTGGGAATTTTGATCAGAGTGACCTATGAGAGGGGTGGTACTTTCTTACTACTTTACCCTATCCTTCTCAAACCCCCAGGTCACTAGAGACGTCTCCCCTAGGATACTACTTCTAAATAGAAAGAGGTGTCTTATTAAGGTGACAATGATAGTACATTCTCCATGTTACGCCAATTTAGTATCGACTTTCCTTTGTCTTTGGGAAAGTAAAAATTGTGCGATAACAAGTCCACCTTTCTTTTATGGGTAGCCAACTAGTCCATGCTAATCAGCAGGTCATAACATCCTAAAGGGATAATGTTTAGGGTTGCTTGGGTGGGTAATCCATTCATAATGAATTGGCATGTTGGTATGACCTCTATTACTTTCCTTTTGGTTCCAATAGCTAGTTGTACCATCCATGATTTAGCATGTTTAAGTTGTTTCAATTTGCATTTCTCAATAGTTTGAGGGGAAACATAACTCAAATTATAACTAGGGAAAATAAAATGGAAACTAGATGGTTGGAAATCATACCTTCCATCTCCACCATTGAAGCTTGGTGTTCGTATTGTCTATTATCCAAGGCTGCATAAATTTATGGCATGCTTCTAGCCACATCATTGATTGTGGTATCCTCTTGGACGTTGTAGACTCTCCTATTGCTTCATTGTCTATGTGGTAATTCTCTTAGCAGATGTTCTTCTCCAGAACCCCAACATTTCAAGGGTTCTCTCTTTGGGTTATCCATCTTACCCGAGGCTGCTCCAAAGTATTTATTTCCACTCTGAGAGGGGAAATTTTTCTGATATACACTTTTATAAGGAAGGATCATCTTAGATCATTTACCATAGTTCTTAAATATTGAGGGTTTAAACCCATTCTTATTGAATCCCAAACTACTTTTCTTCTTCTAGTCCTCACGAAGTTCTTTCTTATTCTTGAATCGCTCATAGCAATACCCTTCCTTCCGGATAGTATCTTGTAAGGTATTTGGCTCATCAAATTTCAATTGTCCTGGAAGGACTAAGGTATTCCACTAACAAATAATTTTATATTTACCTTTTCATACTTTATGTAGGGAACATATCTTATCAACTCAAGGAATTAGTTTATATATTCATCTATCGTGAGTTGTCCCAACTTGAGTTCATAGAACTCCTTGGTCTTACCATCAAATTATTTCTATGACAGATACTTATTCTTGAAGTATTTCTCAAATTGTTTCCATGACAAGTCCTTCTCATGGATTCCTTTCACATTCCTAATACCCTCCCACCAAATGGAGGCTTTTCTATTCAGGTTAAAAATGGCTATTCGAACCTTTAAATTTTCAGAGTAGTCATGGACTATGAAGTACTTCTTCAAGCCAAGAATCCAAACTTATGCTTGTTCCCCTTTCTTAATTTCTCCATAAAAAGTGGGTGATTTCGATTTCTTGAACTCTTCAAGGTCCCAAGTCTTGGAACGTTTCCTCTTCTTTCTTTTACTATGGGAATGCGAACTAGTTTTGCTACTAGAATATCCCTTGGAGTTATCAATTTCCTCACCAGAGGATTCTTTCGATGAGTGTCTCTTGGCTCGTTGTTGGGAATTCTTTGAGGTGCTTCTCCTTCTGTGGCCACTTTCAGGGACATGCTTTCGTATCTCAGGTGGACTTTGGGTTTTCTTCATATGATGTCTACCCACATGAATAGTTGCTAGTCCATGTTGCAAATTCCTTTGTATATATGATAAGCTTTGCAGTAGGACTACATTAATTTTAGTTTGATTTTCCTGCTCTTTTATCATCCTTTCATTGCCGTTGTTACAAATCTATAATTCTTCCATGATGATTCTTACAATTTCAGCCAAATATGGAGGGTTTTCCATCAACTTCCTTTCATCACATTCTTATTCTCTATTGTGGGAGCGTTCCCCCAATTCATGGTGTGTCACCATCATTTATGTTGTATTTTTTCTACGGTCCACTAAATTCATGAGTGTTGATAAAAAATTTTATGTTAGTTAATGATCTACTATTTTATGAACAACACATAGTTTAGATTTTTCAAAACACATAAAACAACAAAAATTGACATTCCTCTCTTCAGTAGAGGTTTAACTAAGCCTCTTAGGAATGAGGTAAGATAGGGTGTTACCATTAAATTTATCTAATGATGTTTTTTAACCGACCTATTATTGCACAGGGGCAGACCCAGGGTTCAACGCTTCAACAACGCACCAACAAAACCCTAACTACCAGCTCTTTTGGCAACACCTACGAAGAAGATGAAGTATCACCTGAGGTAGAGGCAAGGTGGGGTTTTAGGAATCAAGTGTCTACAACCAAGATGGGACACATATCTTTGATTACACTACTTAACAAATCACTTATCCAACAATATGCATTAGATTATGATTCTCATGTACATCATAGATAAAACCCTTATTACAGAGCATCGTAGTAATAATCAATATCTAACACTTCCAATCACTTAGGACACATCATTAGCTCATATATAGCAGTCTTTCTCATCATTAATCACTAAGCTGCAACATCAGATGCATTCATTATATGTAACATTAACAACACTAAGAAAATAATCACATAAGCAACATCGCACAAATCATATCAAGACACAGAGTATACGTGGTTCACCATAGTGTGGGGATATGTCCACCAACTTCTTATTCTTATTTATTAGTCTTCGATATCCTTAAATTCATATTATCTTGTGCACAAAGCCACAGAGCCCAACTACGCAGTGGACAGGTGATCTATGCACTGCACGCTAGATCCACCTTCCTCAAAATCAGGTCAAGGCACAAAGCCAACTCCTTAATAGCACAAATCAATTACAACTTCTTGCACTAAGACAAAATCAGCCTATCAGGAACATAGCCATTCATCATGCATGAAGCCCATTTCTCCCTCTACATTGCTTAGCTAATAATTATTTATACAATTACAAAAAGGCCTAAATGTGGGTAAACCCATCGGTCGACATCGTGTAACCTATTATATAAACCCTAAAAACCATTTTCTCGGTCCACAAGCCCACAAAACAAGCAAGATCCCATGACATCAGCTCTTCCTAGGCGCTCCATCTTTGACCAACCTGTCGAAGTCCCAAAATTGGTCAAACACGACCAATGTTTCCTCAAAACTTGGTTGAGGGCCAACAGGCCCCTAACACTCACCTGTGACTCATCCCGAGTCACTCAGATCTAGGCAATGTTGCTTTGAGGGCCTCGAGCATAGCTTGCACTACCTCAACTTGCTGCTTCGAAAGAGCCTCCTGCTCGGAGAACTCCTAAATCACTTGTTCTGTAACAGGCCTTTCCAATCATTGTTCCACTGTCGCAACTACTTGGTCTAGCTTCCAGCCTTAGCCTTCAATATCTTCAAAAAGCGTGCAAGCTTCATCCTGCACCAGCTAGAGTCTCTGTGTCACCTCCATGACTTTTCTATGGATGGAATAACCTGTTGTTGGACTGCATGCTACTTCTGTGATCACTTTATTTTCTCAACCGCAATAAGCATCTTCATCTGCACTTGCACGGTGCTCATAGGTTTGTGCACTACGATCACTCAGTCACTTACACTCTGATGTGAGTTCCTTGATTCTTTTCGCTGCACTTTTGGTGACTTCTTCCCTTTGATCACGCACTTCTTGCAGAGTGCTCGACACTGCTTGGAGCTCTAACTCCATTATCCATGATTGAAGCTATTGAATGGCTTCGGCAAGCTTCCCCACTTGTATCTCAGTTGCATCTGGTTCCTCCTGTGCCAAGCCTGACACAGAGTGAAGTGATTTAGTCATTGCCTCTTTGACCATAGTTTTCTCTGTGAGCAGTTGATCTTTTTATTTCTGCATCTTCTCTTTTTCGTCCTTGAACATCGCCCTAATTTCATCTTTCTCTTGTTGCACAACTCAAAGTTGCTCTAAGAACTCCTCCTTTTCTTGCTTCATAGCTTCTGTAATCTACTCCTTTTCTTCTTGGACTCGACGAATTCAAGCCTTTGTTTCATATACTAATCTTCGTAATAGGGTGGGCTCATCCCCCAATTCTGAAATTTCCAGTGAAGAAGGTGCAATAGGTACTATGCGACTCAAATGGATAGCTCATTGTATGTCCTTGAGCTCCTTCTCTATTTTGTCATATAGTGTTTCTTACTTCGCTTCATGTCTCTACAGGATATCCTCTTAGGCATCTTCTACGGCTATGATGATGAGATCGACATCGTCCACTATGAGCACATTCTTCGACTAAGGCTTATTGGCTTAGGTCTTCTTTTGTGATGAGGGTTTCTGTAGGGAAACCTTACTTTTATTCGATGTTTCGGCCTCTGTAAGGGGATCCTTTGGTGGTGTAACTTCACCTTTGTCTTTATTTTCTCCTTCTTCCCCTCCTTCTACTTGGTTCACTTCGTCTCCTCCTCCTCCTAGAGGTGATTCTAGCCTACTTTACATTGAGGCGCTGTCCTCCTCATCAGTTTCTATGTTCTACACTTCCTCCTTTTTCTTCTTTTTCTTCACACTAGTCTATCCATCATGTTCGAATCGAGTGACCAATGGACTTTTGATAATGTCGGGGTCAGAGAGTTCTGCATCTTCCATCGATATGGGGAACTCTATTGGCCATTCTTTGGTGATCTCTTCCATGTCTTCATCAGTTAGATTGTAATAGGACTCAAGCTCCTCCTTACTCTCATCCCTCCACGCAGTGATGTAGATAAAGTGTCGATCTGCGCAAAAGATTGCTAGCAGCCTGTACTGATGCAAAGTGTTTGGGTTCATTCATGGAAATGATTCAATGGTGCACTTCAGTTGTAGGTAGTAAGCATGGAACATTGTGTTCAATTTCCACTGCTTCACCATGTCATTGGTATACCACAAGGTGGAGAACCTTGTGGCCAACGACTCCAATGGCTCAACTTTTGGGAAGGTTTCACCTTCTGATATTTTCAAGGGGACAAATGGGATCAATATCAGTAGCCAACTGAAATGAAACTCATATCCCTGACCTTGTGCTTCGGGGAAGTCCTTCTCCAACTCTTTGATGAGGTAACTCACCCAGTTCATTTGCATGCCTTCTACGCACTTCCCTGCGAGGTCTATGACAAATCCAGTGACCTACGTTAGGAAATTCTGTCTGATGATATTACCAGCTATAAGCTGACAATCTAGGCACAATTTTCCATCCTATATGGAGGCTACCTTGTATCCTCTCTATCCCTTCTCTACATCGCCATAGGTTTCCTTTATGCGTTGCAGAAGGGAGCGATCTGAAGTCCTGACTGGGTAGAACTGGTGAGGGTCTGGTCCCTGCATGCTCAGTCCTATGATGAGGTGGATCAACATCAGATCCACAGTGATGTGCCTATTGAGCCAAATATGCCCTCTATGATAACACGACAGGAGGAGTTTAACGTTGTCACACACCCACTACGACAACTAAATTTGTTTTTTGTCTTTTCTTCGAGGGACAGAATCCCTAAATTTCTACTGGGACTAGTGCAGACCATCCCTTCCCTTATCCTCCTCCAAGAGACCACAACCTAGCCTTAGCACAAGTTCATTTTTCAACTTGCGATATTGGAGAGTCAAGGCTCTCGACTCCTCTTTCTCCAAACGCTGATACCCGAAATGTGATACGGGTATGGCTCCCTCCTCACTAGTGCCTGCTACATATAACCGTAGGCTAGGCTAAACACTAGCACTACTCGCATCTCGCGACTTCGTGAGTTGGAGTGTTGAGCCCTTGTGCTCCTCCTTTGTGAATCCCCAAAACGTGAAAGGTCAACGTTACGTGGACTATGCCAAAGCGACGCGTACAAGCCACTTGTCTCCTCCCTTGTACTTTGTTGACGAGCTGTGTCACTGTTTCCCATCACATGAGACCTCGGCTCTCAGATTTTCATGACCTTAGCGATCAAGGTGAAACTTCTTCACCCTTCGAAACCTCGAAACACGATAAGTCAACAATGGGTTGACTCTTTCCCAGGCGACATGTGTCCCCCACCCACCACCCGCTTCCACCTTTCTCTGGGCGCTTGTTGTTACACAACCTATCAACCACATGGTCCCCACCTAATGGATGTTCCACGTGTTTGCACGAGCCCTCGATGCTCAGCACTTCCCGACTTATGTAGTCGAAAAGAAATTCTTTCAACCTTTGAACCCCCGATACGTAATACCACGCCAAGGTTCTGATCCGATGGTTCTCCCGTGTCTTGGATCCAGCGACCATGATCACGTCATGATTTTGTGAATCAAGAGTTTGTGCAGTCCTACCCTTGACCACTCCAAGTAACAATTTAGCGAAATGCTACCCGACTCCCATGTGTCCTGTGTCGATGGACGGTTCTGAATACTTCTGGACTTTCAGGACGTTGTCGAGTCCACTCTCATGCCTATGCAAAGGTTAATATTGATGGCCAATAGAGCTCCAATAGATCCTTGGACCTACGATCCTGGATCCCATCGCTACTTGTGAAGGATAAAAGGGTCGAGGTGTTAAGGCCTGCACTCCTCCTATAGATCCATCGGTATTGACAGATCTGGGGTATTTCCAAAAGGATTCCGACCATTTGTCTACCAAACGATGGGGTATTCTCTTTCGATAATTGGACTCGCTCTCCTTTCTGAGCTTGAATCACAAAATTCAACCTCTCGGAGCTTCAAACTCCCATGATTCCGAGACCTTAGAGAGCTACTCTTTCTTGCATAAGGTTTCCAGACCCGGATCACATGAACCTTTAGACGGTTCTTGGGAAATTTTCCCTGATCTTAGTCGAGTCTCTGGGTAAAGGTTCACTATGGTTCCAAGGTTTATGGGGTAATTCCCGGGGAAGAGTACTCTCAAGGAGTCTTCCCAGAATATTACGAGAATCAAGCAAACAAGACGATTCTCGGAGGAGCGAACTCATGCCCCAAACTTAATCATTTGTACAGAAACCAACTATGGCATGTAATTATACACATGCATCCATTATTTTCAGTCTAAAACACTAGGCAATCATTCCACACAGAAATCATTATGGGCATATAAACATGAGCATGTATTCATGATATTCAATTCAAAATACAAGGCATAAAACACTTATCAGATCCACCAGGCGTGATGCAACTGCTAAGAGGGGTGCTAGTTTCCACCCAACCGTAGGCTCAGTGACTCCAAATGGATTTACCACTAGCCACCCCTGAGGTATACCACGGTGATTTGAGATTCATTCTCTTACTTCCAGCTCAACGGAAGTTAAGGACAAAGGTTACTCTCCTTCTCCTGATACAAAAAAATAATCCAGGACGGAGGGTACTCTCCTTCTCCTGATACAGAAAAATAATCCAGGATGAAGGTTACTCTCCTTCTCCTATGTTCATAACTCCCTGTGTTTCCATAGTTTCTCCAGTTCTCTTCCGTGATCCCTGTTGCATGCGCTCTCTCTCTACCCTTTACCACACTTCCTCTCTTGCCTTTTTCTCTGCAAGATTGGATGTGGCGCAAATTTCCCCATCTGTGGTTAGGTATGAGAGCTTTTACGGATGGGAGATTCACCCCCATCCCCTCATTAAATATTGAGGAGCCTCCCCACCTACCAATCTGATGGGAAATCCATTCCAGGGTCAGAGAGTTGCTTTGGTCTTTGAGAAAGTAAAAACTAGTACAATACTGGCTCGGTGGAAATTAACGCAACCATTCCAGGTCCCTTCCACCACCTCTCATTAGCCATCGTGGTATCTTTTAGCACAACCCCCTCTCAACATTCATGCAACACATATTGATAACATAATTTACATTCATCGACATTTTATACAAAGGTCCATCAAATCAAACATTCACATCTTTGAGTTTTCCATAGTTCTTGGCCACTATAGTTATTTTTACAGACTGGGGGAAATAGGGTGTTACAATTCCCTCCCCCTTAAAGGAACATTGTCCTCGATGTTCTATCTATTAATATGACGTGTATGTACAGAAGTAAACAAAATTGGATATGCATGTTTCATGGCATCTTCCATTTCCCACGTAGCCTCATCTGGGCCAAAATGTTTCCACGACATCTTGACCTATGAAATGGTTCGGTTTTTGAGTGGGCTTTCCTTTCTATCCAGTATGCATTGAGGTTCTATCAGGAATTCTCCCTCCAGCTCCACCTGAATCATAGACCATTCAATTATATGATTAGAATCATGTACATATTTCTTCAATAATGAAACATGGAAAACATTATGTGCTTTTAATGTGGGAGGAAGTGCTAGCCTATAGGCTACAGGTCCCACTCTATCTAGAACTTCAAAGGGTCCACAATACCGAGGTGCCAACTTGGCACAAGCTCCCATCCTCAGGGAACTCTTCCTAGGCCTAACTCTGAGATATATGTGGTCTCTCGTCTTGAATTCTCTTGGAGTTCTCTTTCGGTCGGTGTAACTTTTATGTCTGCTCTGAGCAACCTTTAGATTTTGTTTTATCTTAATCACTTGTTGTTCCATTTATTTCAACATGTCGGGTCCAATAGTAATTATGTTTATGATATTACTCCAATTGAATGGAGTGTTGCATGGCCTACCGTAGAGGACTTCTAAAGGACTCCTCTTCAAGGATTCTTGGTAGCCGTTGTTGTAGGCGAATTCCACCTGTGGCAGGTAATGTTCCCACTTTTTGGGTTGATGCATTACATGCATCCTTAGCATGTCTTATAATATTTGGTTCACTCTTTCCGTATGTCCATCGGTTTGAGGATGATAGGCTGTGCTAAACAGTAATTTGGTCTCCAGACTAACCATCAAGGATTTCCAAAAGTTGGAAGTAAATTTCGTGTCTCTGTCAGACACGATCTCTTTAGGCATACCATGTAGTCTGAATATCTCCTTCATGAATAAGTTGGCGATGTCTATTTCCTTGCAAGTCGACTTGATGGGGATAAAATCGGACTTGATCAATTTATCCACCACTACCATGATGGCATCATTCTGTTTGGTCGAGGTTGGTAATTCGGCGATGAAATCCATGGATATAGTTTCCCATTTCCATTTCGAGATTGGTAGAGGTTATAATAATCTTGCTGGGTGTCAGTGTTCTGCCTTAACCTGTTGGCATTCTAAGCATTTGGCTAAGTACTCATCTATGTCTTTCTTCAATCCAGGGCAATAGAATTGTTTCCTGGTGGCCGTGATCATCTTCTGGTATCCTAGATGACCAGTATATGGTCTTTTATGTAGTTCATCCATTATGAACCTATTCAAGTCATCACAATTTGGAATATACAACCTATTTTTGTAAGTTAGCAGACCTCCATCTATCATCTAGTAGCCATCATACTTTATCCTTGTGGGTTCTTGCTCCAGGTACAAGGTCACGGTCTCGAAGAATGTGTCTATTTCTTGTGAATTCCTGACTCTTTCCTTGACATTCATCTCGAAGGTGCTCACCGCTGTCAGGTGAATTTTTTTCATACTTCTGCTAAGGGCATCGGCCACCTTATGTTCCTTTCCTTTAATATTTTTGATTTAAACATAAAACTCGCTAAGGAAGGCCATCCACCTATCTTTTCTGGCATTGAGATTTGGTTGGTCAAATAGATATCGCAATCCATAGTGGTCTTTCATAAGTACAAATTTCCTTCCCAGGAGGTAATGCCTCCACATTTTTAAGGCGTGCACTATGGCAGCCAGTTCTAGATCATGGGTCACATAGTTGACATCGTTCTCATTAAATTTTAGGATTCATAGAAGACTACACTTCCTCCTTGCATAAGGACTCCTTCGAGCCCTTCCTTGTAGGCATCTATGCACACAAGGAAGTCAGCTTCAGGATCGATGATCTTCAACACAAGTGCGTGGGTCAATAGATGTTTTGGGGATTGAAATATTTCTTCACATTCTTGTGTCCACGTGAATTTATCTCCCTTCTTTTGGAGGGCAGTGATTGGACAACCAATCTTGAGGAATCCTTTTATAAATCTCCTATAGTATCCTACTAAGCCCATAAAGGATCTGATATCTGAAACGTCCTTTGGGGTAGGCCATTCCTTGATAGACCTCATCTTGTCAGGGTCTACTGCTACTCCTTATTTAGATATGATATGACCCAAGTAATGTATTTTATTCTGGAAAAATTCGCACTTGCTAAATTTGACATAGAGATGATGTTCTCTTAGCACTTGAAGCACAAGTCTAAGATGTTCCTCATGTTCCTCTCTATTCTTGGAGTAAATTAATATATCGTCAATAAAAACCAGTACAATTTTTTCTAGGAATTTGCAGAGCACATTGTTCATCAAGCACATAAAAGTGGCAGGGGCATTGGTTAATCCAAATGGTACTACCACAAAATCATAGTGACCATATCTAGTCCTGAAGGCAGTTTTGTGGATGTCTTCACCGTTGATTCGAACTTGATGGTATACAGATCTCAAGTCAATCTTTGAGAAGATGGAAGCACCTCCCAATTGATCAAACATGTCATCAATCCTGGGTAAAGGGTACTTGCTCTTTATGGTTACCTTATTGAGTTGTCTATAATCTATGCATAGTTAGAGGGTACCATCTTTCTTTTTCACAAACAGGACTGGTGCTCCCCATGGAGACACGCTGGGCCGGATATAGCCTTTGTCCATCATTTCTTTTAGTTGTAATTTAATATCAACTAGCTCAGGTGTTCTCATCCTGTAGGGTGTCCTAGACACAGGCACCTCTCCTGGTGAAAGTTCTATCGAGAAGTCAATTTCCCTTCTCGGAGGTAGACCCGGTACCTCTTCTAGAAATACATCTCTATATTCTCTTAGTGTGGGGTGGTCTTCAAGGCTTGGTTTGTCATATTCAACTGATTCCAACACCTGTATCGCATATAGTGGACATCCCTTTCTGCAATACTTTCTCATTTGAAGGGTTGATATTCATCTCACCAAGATAGGTTTTTGGATCCCTTGAAGGGTTATCCTTCTTCCTTCTTCACTTACACATTCTAAGGTTTTATGGTAACAGTCCAGTCTGGCTTTATATGTGGCTAGGTAGTCCATACCAATCAATAAGTCACATGATCCTAGGGGTAGTATGTTAAGGGTTGCTTGGGTGGGGAGTTCACCCATAGTGAATTGGCAAGCTGCTATGACCTTCTCTACCTTTCTTTTGGTGCCAGTGGCTAACTATACCAACCATGGCTTGGCATGTTTATGTGGTTGTAATTTACACTTATCAACAACCTTAGGAGCTATATAACTCAAATTTGAACCAGGGTCAATTAGAATAGACACTAGATGGTTGGTGATCATACCTTCCATATTCACCACTGAAGCTTGGTGGTCATCTTGTTTATTATCCAAGGCTACATAAATTTGCGGCACACTCCTGGCCATGTAAATGATGGTGGTAGCTTCTTGAATATTGTAAATTCTCTAACTGTTCTGTTGTCAGTGCGGGCAATCCCTTAGTATATGTTCTTCTCCACAACCCCAACATTTCAAGGGTTCTCTCTTTGGGTTATCAATCTTTCCTGGGGTAGATCCAAAAGGTTTATTTCCACTCTGGGAGGGGAAATTCTGTTGATGTACACTTCGGGTTGGGAAGCTCATCCTTAAGTCCTTTTTATAGTTTTTAAATCTTGGGGATTTAAACCCCTTTTTCTGGAATCCTAAACTATTCTTCTGCTTCCAACCTTTGTGAGGTTCTATCCAATGCCTAAGATGTTCATAACAATATCTTGCCTTTCGGATAGTGTCTTCTAGGGTCTTTGGCTCGTCAAACTTGATCCTTTTCTGATAGTCCTTAGGTAGTCCACAGATGAATCGTTGCACCTTTTCCTTTTCTGATTTTAAATAGGGTACGTACCTCAGCAACTCAAGGAATATACTGACATATTCCTCTATGGTGAGTTGCCCTAGCTTGAGTTCATAGAATTCTTTAGTCTTTTCATTGAAATACTTTTTCGACAGATACTTCTTCCTGAAGTATTTCTCAAACCATTCCCAGGATAGGTCCTCTTCGTGAATCCCTTTTACATTCTTAAGGTCTTCCCACCAAATGGAAGCCTTTCCATTCAAGTTGAAAGTGGCTACTTGGGCCTTCAAGTTTTCTGATAAGTCATGGACTCTGAAATAATTCTTTAGTCCAAGTAGCCAGGCCTCCACTTCCTCACCCTTCTTTATTTTACCGTCAAAAGAGGGTGGTTTGGCCCTCTTGAATTCTTTGAGATTATCACTTTTGGAATGCTTTCTCTTCTTCCGTTTTCTTCGGGAATAAGAACTAGTTCTGCTATTAGAAGATCCCTCCGAGTTGCTAGTTTCCTTTCCAGAGGAATCGTTCGACGCTTGTCCCTTATCTCTGGGGTGGACCTTTATCGAGGTGCTCTTCCCAGTGTGACCACTTAAAAGACCGCGTTTTTGTATCTCATGTGGACTTCGAATTTTATTTGTCTGTCATCGGTCCTCATGACTGGTGTCAAGTCCATGCTGCAATTGTCTTTGTATGTCGGTTAAACTCTGCAACAAGAATGAATTAATTTTCGTTTGCTTCTCTTGCTCTTTTATCAACCTCTCGTTGTCAGCTTTGCATATTTGTAGTTTGACCATGAGGCTCCTCACAGTCTCAGCTAGATCTGGAGGGGTCTCTACATCCCTCCTTTCATTAGACTCTCTGTCTCTATTGTGGGAGCCATCCCCCACTTCATGGTGCATCACCATTCTATGCGTCTACAATTTCCCGTGGTTGATCATCCGCTTGTGTTCAGGAAAAACACTTGTTAGTCAATATTTATATTCATTCATAACCAACGCATAATTCATATTTTTCAAATGCATACACACAATAGGAATTTTCATTCTTAACTTCGACTTTTGATAAAGGGGGTTAAGATAGAGGGTTACTCCTTTTAAGAGTACTTCAAATGGAGTTTCTGTGAAACTTGTTCATGAGCCCAAGTAGGCCAACTATTGTAACCATGCTCTGATACCAATTTGTCACACACCCACTATGACAACTAAACTTTTTTTTTGTCTTTTCTTCGAGGGACAGAATCCCTGAATTTCTATGGGGCCTAGCACAGACCATCCCTTCCCTTATCCTCCTCCAAGTGACCACAACCTGGCCTTAGCACAAGAACCTTTCACAACTCATGAGATTGGAGAGTCAAGGCTCTCAACTCCTCTTTCTCCAAATGTCGATACCCAAAATGCGATATAGGTATGGCTCCCTCCTCACTAGTTCCTGCTACATATAACCGTAGGCTAGGCTAAACACTAGCACTAATCGCATCTCATGACTTCACGAGTTGGAGTGTTGAGCCCTCATGCTCCTCCTTTGCAAATCCTCAAAACATGAAAGGTAAACGTTACGTGGACTATGCCAAAGCGATGCATACACACCACTTGTCTCCTTCGTTGTACTCTGCTTACGAGTTGTGTCACTGTCGTCCATCGCATGAGACCTCAACTCTCATCATTTCATGACCTTAGTGATCAAGGTGCAACTTCTTCACCCTTCAAAAACCCGAAACATGATAAGTCAATAATGGGTTGACTCTTTCCTAGGTGACATGTGTCCACCCGTCACCTTCTTCCACCTTTCTTTGGGTGCTTTTGTTACGCCACCTATCAACCATGTGGTCCCCACCTAACGAATGTGACATGTGTTCGCAAGATCCCTCGAAGCTCGGCACTTTGCAACTTCTGCGGTCGAAAATAAATTATTTCAACCTTTGAACCCCTGATATGCGATACCTTGTGGAGATTTTGATCCAACGGTTATCCCACGGCTTGGATCCAATGAACATGATCACGTCGCAATTTCGTGAATCATGAGTTTGTGCAGTCCTACCCTTGACCACTCCAAGTCATGAGTCAACGAAATGCTACCCGACTGCCACGCATCCTGTGTTGATGGAGGGGTCCGAATACTTCGTGACTTTGAGGATGTTGTTGAGTCCACTCTCCTTCCTATGAAAAGGTTAAGATTGACGGTCAATAGAGCTCTGATAGATCCTTGGATCTATGGTCCTGGATACCATCGCTACTTGCGAAGGATGAAAGGGTTGAGGTGTTAACGCCTATGCTCATCCTCTAGATCCATCAATCTTGAAAGATCTGGGGTATTTCCGAAAGGATTCCGATCGTTTGTCTACGAAACAATGGGGTATTCTCTTTCAATAATTGGACTCGCTATCCTTTCTGAGCTTGAATCATGAAATTCAACCTCTCGGAGCTTCAAACTCCCATGACTCTGAGACCTTAGAGAGCTACTCTTTCTTGCATAAGGTTTCCAAACCCAGATCACATGAACCTTCAAATGGTTCTTGGGCAATTTTCCCTGATCTTAGTCGAGTCTCTGGGTAAAGGTTCTCTATGGTTCCAAGGTTTATGGGGTAGTTCCCAGGGAAGAGTACTCTCAAGGATCCTTCCCAGAATATTATGATAATCAAGAAAACAAGATGATTCTCGGTGGAGCAAACTCATGCCCCGGACTTAATCATTTGTACAGAAAAAAACTATGGCATGCAAGTATACACATGCATCCATTATTTCCATTCTAAAACACCAGACAATCATTCCACACAGAAATCATTATGGGCATATAAACATGAGCATGTATTCATGATATTCAATTCAAAATACAAGGCATAAAACACTTATCAAATCCACTAGGCATGATGCAACTGATGAGAGGGGTTCTCGTTTCCACCCAACCATAGGCTCAGTGACTCCAAGAGGATTTACCACTAGCCACCCCTGAGGTAGACCACGATGATTTGAGATTCAGTCTCCTACTTCCAGCTCAACGGAAGTTAAGGACAAAGGTTACTCTCCTTCTCATGATACAGAAAACTAATCCAGGACAAAGGTTACTCTCCTTCTCCTAATATAGAAAAATAATCCAGGATGAAGGTTACTCTCCTTCTCCTATGTTCAGAACTCCCTGTGTTTCCATAGTTTCTCCAGTTCTCTTTCATGATACGTGTCACATGCGCTCCCTCTCTACCCTTTACCACACTTCCTCTCTTGTTTTTTTCTCTACAAGATTGTGTGTGGCGCGAATTTCCCCGTCCGTGGTCAGGTCTGAGAGATTTTATGGATGGGTGATTCTCCCCCATCCCCTCATTAAATATTGATGAGCCTCCCCACCTACCAATCTGATGGGAAATCCATTCTAGGGTTAGAGAGTTGCTTTGGTCTTTGAGGAAGTAAAAACCAGTACGGTACTGGCTCGGTGGAAGTTAACACAATAACTCTAGGTCCCTGCCACCACCTCTCATTATCCATCATGGTCTCTTTTAGCACATCCCCCTCCCAATAGTCATGCAACAGATATTCATAACATAATTTACATTCATTGACCTTTTATACAAGGGTCCGTCAAATCAAACGTTCACATCTTTGAGTTTGCCATAGTTCTTGGCCACTATAGTTATTTTTACAGACTGGGGGAAACAAGGTGTTACAAATGAAAGCGTTAATATCTTGATGTTGACCAAAGTGATGGATATTCATTACATTCATCATCGTTGATTGTGTGAGCTCCTTTATCCATGGCTGGAAGACTATGCGCGGATTCTTCCCATTCATCTTCATCAAATAGCTATGCAGTGTGAGAATCACATAGTTCTTCCTATCTCCGAGGTTGAAGTCGTTGTTCTTCAGCACTGGGATATGTCCTAAATGAGGTCCAACTATGGTTATCCCCTTTGATATGTACGCAGTCATTATCATGTACTCAAAATCCCATGGGATGTTGTTGTGGTTAATCGCGCTAGCCAGAGGCGAGATGTAGTCCAACAAGACTGATGGGATCTGCTTCGTGTTAGCCATATTGTCGCAGTGCTTGATTTTCTTCTCAAAAGTGTGGCCAGAATATCGTCCAGTCGAGGGGGATTCTTTCAATCCACCATTTGAGGATGCCTGTATTACCACATACATGAATCTCCTAGTCATGAGGTCTACAAGTATTTCTTCCACAGACTTCTCTAACGTGCTATGTTCACATGAAATTTACACTTGTAATAAAATAAATCGGGTAGGAGAATGAACAAGCAAGGTAATCAAATGAATGGCGAGGTATAAAAAGCACAACGTGATACAATGGGTTCTTTGTGAGCTTGGATATCACGGTTTGAAAAAAGTGGTCCTGGCACAGTGTCTAATGGGTTAAATAAGTAACGTCGTAATGGATTCCTCCAACAGGAAGGAATGCCTCAATCAATACAAATCCGTCCATTATGGCGCAGTCTCAATGGTCAAACAATGGTCTTTCCAGCAATAATTGTGTTTCTATCCATTTCAGAGCATTATTCTAACAGTTTGGGCTCCTCCAACGGTCATATATCTTTGTCATGGTGAAGTCCCATTATGTGTTGTTGCATTATTCCTGTGAATTTCAAGTTCTGCAAAGATGTCTCCTATGAAGTCTTCTCTAGAATTTCCCGTAGTTTTTCTAACCTGGATTTCTTCTTACTAAGATTCCTTGCCTTCTTTCCCATGATCGGAGTCTCTGGATTTCTCTTTCCATTCTTATTCTTATTTGTTCTTAGCATGGTGACTTCGCATTGCTGATGTTGTTTCAATGGGTTCAAAGATAATACCTCTTTTCTTAATAGGTCTTGGGTGGACATACTTTCTTCTTGCATGGATAGGTCCTTCAACCCTTCTTGCGCTCTTTCCAAGTTGAAAACTACTTCTCTTTCATTTTGCTACTTCAACTCAACTTCTCGTTCTTCTATCAGTCGATCTATTCTTCGAAATATGAAATCCCATAGTTCCTTCTTTTTCTTTTCTATGCCTTCCTCCTCTGCTTTCCTTCTAATATGATCCTTCTCAATCCAAATATTTCCTAATAAAAGTGGAAAAGGGGCATTGTTCTCAACAAACCTAATAACTTCAAATTCTTCTTCATTCGCAGTTCCATGAGAAATCATAGGTATATTAGTAACTCTTCCACATAGGGTTATCATATTTCCTTTAAACAAGCATATCCTTCCCAATGAAGGTATCATAGTAGGATTTCCCAAATTTTCCCAAGTTCTTTTTGGCATAATATTCACATGTGTTTCTTCATCTAATACACAATATATGTTGTAGTCTTCTATCCTTGTAACTATGCATTGTTTTTCTTTCAGGATCTCTGGAAAAATGATGTCTCTGTTATCATCCATTTCTAATTTTAACTGTATTAACATGGTCTCTGACTCTTTTTCTGTATGATTCTCATTTTCTTGAACTTATTTGTAGTTTTCTTGTCTCTTGTTCATATTTTCAACTTTATCAATCATTCTTGGGCAATCCTCAACCTCATGACCAACAAATTTACAATACAGACAAATAGGACCTATACCAGGGCATTCCTTAGCAAGATGTCCTAATATCCTACAATTGTAACACAATGTCAATCCTCTGTTTATTTTAAACAAGCCCTAGTCTTTCCTGGACTGTGCACTGGGATCACTTTGTTGTACCTGGAATCTGCAAAAATTCTTTCTAGGTTCCTGCATCCACTTATTAGTCCAAAAATTCTTTCTATGCATAGGAATAACATATTTGTCTCTATTTCTATCAAATTTATCTAGATAAACTCTTTCTTCTAACTGTGCCCTAGTTTTTAGACTAGGACAAAATCTATTAAACATACCTAGATTCATACTTTCAAAGAAAAAATTTCCACTTGTATTACCTTTACCAGACCACAAAGCTTTAAGATCTTACCTCTTTCTTTCAGATCCGGTTTCTTTCTTGGCATAGAGCTTCACAAGTCAAGTAGAATATTGTTGAGACATGGAATTGACATTCTTATTACCCTATTTTACTCTTCACCTATACCTTTTTGGACCTATCTAAAGCTTGAGTGAATGACAAGAATGCTATCACTTGCCAGTATTAAGGTCATAAGGTAAAGTATGGTTAATTCATGTAGTTTGTGGTTTATTGAGTTCAGGAATTAAATATTTCATGTACTAATGCTCGATTTTTCATATGATCTTTGACCCCTAGATGACCAACATTCTTGTAATAGCTCTGTCATAATCCGGTACCTGTGCACCAAGATTGTTGTTGTCTGATCTGGTACCAAACACATCCTAAATCTTACCTGTGGTGATCCAGTACCAATGAACACACTATGTTATGATCTGGTACCAACGGCCACACTCTGTCATGATCTGGTACCACCTTTTACACCCTGTCATGATCCAGTACCATCTTCTTGTTACGATCTGGTACTCATATGGAAGAGCCCAATGCACTAAGTTAAGTGCCAGATCTCGCCTAAGTCAAATGGTGGGCATCTATTTTCTATGATAAGGACAGTTTGTTAATTGCCTCATCCTCATGTACTTTGAGTCATGAGGATGATGCTGAAGATGTAATCGAATGATAAAACTTAAAAAACTAATTGATTTGCAAATCCCTTCGCCTCCTTGTGTTTCACGATGCAGACTATTAAATAGTTGTGGCAAGGATGGTAGAAGGAGAGAAGAGTTAGCATATTATCAATGTGTAAGAAGCGTATGATAGTATAGGACATATTTTCTGAGTAAAGATTAATGGAAAGTCATTTTATCTCCATATTCTGATTATCTATGATTAAGAATGAGTTGAGTTGTTAAAGAGAGTTTTTTTTATGTGTTGAAGTGTGAGTGAGAGTAATGTGTGTCTTAAGAGAAAGCTTCCTGTAGACTTCAACAACTGACTTGTTGAAGCGGCAAGGGCCCACCACCTGACAAAGGTCAGCCTCTTTGTAGATTAGCATTAGTGTTTGTTTTCAATAGTCTAAACATTGAATTAGTTAAAGTTTTAACTCTGTTTGATGATAGCAGTACAATTTAGATTAATATTTCCATTTTATAATTGATTAGATCTTTCATTACTCTATTTTTACATGTGCTCTATTTCTGTTCTCATGACTTTGGTTTCCTTGAGTGATCATAGTTGTTGGCAGCAATAGTCAAAACTACCCTGAGAAGACCTAGTGAAGTTCATTGTGAACCACAGCAGAACCAACATATTGACTGTTGAACTACCTATGTTATGTTGATTGATGTGTGATTTCCTTTCAGAAAGTGTGGATTGCATAATTAGTTTCTAGGTCAGACATCAGAGTTGATCTATCAACCAATTCCATCTCATACTTGCATGTGCCATAATGGAATAGATAGTCTCTCTGTGAAAGACAACCAAAGTACATTGTAGTTTGCTATTTTGATTTGTTTCCAGCCTGCATAATCTAGTTTAATTCTATACTCGTGACATTAGGAATTACCTTTGTTACTGGCGTCTTGTAACTCTGTTGATTACAAATCCCGGATTGATAAATAATGAGTGCATTATATTAGACATATAAGTATCACAACAAATACTGCACACTACAACAACATATCTATGCACAAAGCTTTCTCTTTTCTTCAGTTCCCAAAATCACAGTTTCAGGTCCTGGAAAGAGAACCATTTGTTGGCACAGGGGAAGGCCCAGGGTTCAATGCTTCAACAACGCACCAAAAAACCCCTAACTACCGACCCTTTCGGAAACACCTGTGAAGCAAATGAAGTTTCACCCGAGGTAGAGGCAGGGGGGATTTTAGGATGCAGGTGTCTACAACCAAGCTGAGACACAAATCTGTGATTACACTGCTTAACAAAGCACTTAGCCAACAATATGCATTAGATTATGATTCTCATGTACATCACAGATAAAACCTTTATTACAGAGCAACACATTAGTAATCAATATCTAACACTTCCAATCACTTAGCACATAGCATTATCTCATACCTAGGATTCATTCTTATCATTAAGAACTAAGATAAAACATCATATGCATTCATTATACCTAACATCAACGACGCTAAGAAAATAATTACATAAGCAACATCGCACAAAGCATATCAAGACACAAGATATACGTGGTTCACCCCAGTATGGGGCTATGTCCACCAACTTCTTATTCTTCTTTATTAGCCTTCGATCTCCTTACATTCATATGCTCCTGTGCACAAAGCCATAGATACCAACTCCACAGTGGACAGGTGATTTGCGCACCGTGCTCTATATCCATCATCCTCAAAATCAGGTCAAGGCACCGAGCCAACTCCTTAATAGCACAGATCAGTTACAAATTATTGCACTAAGACAAAATCAACCTATCAGGCACATAGCCACTAGTCATGCACAAGGCCCGTTGTCCCCTCTACATTTCTTAGCTACTACTTATATACACAATTACAAAAAGTCCTAAACGTGGGTAAAACCATGGGTCGATGTCCCATAACCCATTAAATAAACCCTGAAAACCATTTGCTCATTCCACAAGCCCACAAAACAAGTGAGATCTCGCGATCTCAACTCAACCTGGGTGCTCCATCTTCAACCAGCCTGTCAAGGTCCCAAAAGTGGTCAAACACGACCAATGTTTCCTCAAAACTTGGTTGGGGGCCAACACATGTTCATGAGCCCAAGTAGGAAAAGTTTTGTAACCATGCTCTGATACCAATTTGTAACACACCCAACCCCTAAGTACCCTTTCTAGGGATGGGGAATCAATATTTTTTCTTACTCTAATCAAATCAAATAATATCCCTAATATATCCATCCTATTCTACTCAACCATAGCTCTCTAATGATAGCTACTAGACTCAAAACTGAGCAATGGATTGCAAGTTATGGCCTCCCAAAGTTCTTCAATAATTTATCAGACATGGGCCACGTGGCTCCCCGTGATACCACCTCATTTGTACCATCCCTAAGTGTTATCCAAAAATTTGGTCATGATGATGGAAAATCAATCTCTTTACCAAGAATACTTTCCTGAGAAAAGTTACAGTTGTCTTCTTCCAAAATTCACATTTTGAAACATGTTCGCAGGCTGCTTATATATTCACCTGCGAGAATGCCTGTTTCTCACAGGATGCTTTAAGCTGGGGTGTGAACTTCTCGCACTGTACTCATGGTTAGGGTGAAAACATGCTCTTAAAGGAGAAAAAGATAAATATCTCGAATCTTCTAGAAGGGAATCTTCTAGAAGGGTGAGTTGGCTTTCGAGTGGTTATTCAAGTACTGGAATTCCAGATATCTTGGGATCATTCCCTATCCAAGTAACTAAACTATCTTTTCCTATATATTGAGGAGATTGCTCATGGAAAGGGTTAAGTTGAGAAAGCAGCAAGTTAGCAAGAGATTGATTAGAGAATCAGTGCAAAATTGTATGGAGGACTGATGCTACAGCAGCAAGAGATAACAACAAAGTCATCACAAGTAGTTGATTTTCTTCATGCATGAGCAAGTGTGTGTGTCAGAGCTAGAAGCCATCGAAAGGAGACCTATGACATCAAGGCTGAGGTTGTAAGTTTCACTTTAAATTAATTGAATACAACAATATGTCCCTTTCCCATAAAGATGATGTCACTTTATTACATAATTCCTTGATCATATGTATAGACTAGTCATTGAATAAGTTAATCTGCCTTTACTTCGATTGGTTCATTTTGTTGTGATCTGGACGGGACGTGAGCATTGGAGAAAAGAGCTTGGAACAACAAAGATCTAAGGAAAGCATTCATAAGGTATGTCCATAACCCTTATCTCTTAGTTCATTCAATAGGCTAGAGCTAGGGAAAGTGTAGTATTCTGTCCTATTTTGTTCTAGATACCAGGTGGATCTAGGGAGATCGGTTAGTGTCCGCACCTACGGATTTATCCCATAACAAAATTGACGACTCCACTGGGGAAACATCCCTTTTTCTTTTTGGTTTTTGAACTTTCTGTGGCCATTTTCTCTATTTGTGTTTTTCTTTTGATTTGTCTGTCTCTGAGTCCTCAGGATACCCTGAGAGACCTTCTGGGTCTATAAGCCAGATTGATTTTTACTTGCTTTTTCAAAATATTCATTAGTTTCAAGGATTCTCACACTGTGTCCATTTGCAGCTTGCGAGAACCTTGACAGTTCGCACTCTGCATATACATTTCAGTGCGGATAGTTCGCATGTTGCATCAAAGTGGCCTGCGAGAACTATAGTTTCTCGCACTGTGTTCCACACTGGCCTGCGAACAGTTTTTTGAAATTTTTGAATTCAAGTTTTGACTCTGTCAATAGCTCATATATGTTGATTTAGACCTCTTTGGCTTGTTGAATCAACGACTTACATATTTTTTGCTATAATTGGCTTGCTGGAACTGATCTAGGTTTTCTAGGTGTTTTCTTGCCTTTGAAGCTTGACTTTCATTTCTTAGCTCTTGTTGGCATTTTCATTCTCTCTTACTTCTAGAGTTGAGTGTATCTGACTGGCTGAGAACCAGGGATTGGTTGAGAGTTGATTGTTTGGTGTTTCTCTTGTACTTGTTGGTTCGAAAGGACAAATTTTTTCATTTACATTGAGAAGCTCCTTGGTTTGCTTTTGTTTTTGCTTTCATTGAAAGTATTGGATTGAGTT